>QVRM01002346.1:0-101670 GCA_003439945.1 Dermanyssus gallinae
AAATTTGCTCTCCAGAGGTCATAACTGGTGACGAATCGTGGGTTTATGGTTATGACGTGGAAACCAAAGCTCAATCATCTCAATGGAAGCTGCCGCACGAACCAAGACCGAAAAAAGCGCGCCAAGTTCGGTCGAATATGAAAGTTTTGCTGACAGTTTTCTTCGATTGCAGGGGCGTGGTGCATCATGAGTTCTTGCCACAGGGTAGAACGGTCAATAAGGAATATTACCTGCAAGTTATGCGCAATTTGCGCAAAGCAATCCGCCAGAAACGCCCGGATTTGTGGAAGAACAAAAATTGGCTTTTGCACCACGATAACGCCCCTGCTCACACATCGTTGCTTGTGCGCGAGTTTTTGGCCAAAAACAACACACTAATGGTGCCGCAGCCACCGTATTCCCCAGATCTGGCCCCCTGTGACTTTTTCTTGTTCCCTAAACTGAAGAGGCCCATGAAAGGACGACGTTACGCTACGCTTGACGAGATAAAGACGGCATCGAAGGAGGAGCTGAACAAGATAAAAAAAATGGTTTTTTGAAGTGCTTCGAAGATTGGAAAAACCGTTGGCACAAGTGTATAATATCTCATGGGGATTACTTTGAAGGGGACAAAATAGATATTCATGAATAAATGAATAAATTTTGAAAAAACACAAAAGTCGCGATACTTTTTGAACACACCTCGTATATATATAAATGTGTGTTTACTTCAGCATAAAGAAGAGCGCATAAACAATTTCAATGCAACGCTTTCAGTGTACGTGATTAAGGCAAGTATTGTAATAATTGTTAAGAGCCAGTGTTCACCAACTGATTACGCTATGGTGGTGCGACTAGTTGCGTTGGCCATCTGCTACGTATATCATAATGGAAAGCCTATAACGAGTTAAGATCGAACTACAAACATTACGAATTAATACATTCCTAATAGTTTGAAGTTTTAGCTTCAGACCATGTGCGATAGCGAGCGAACAGAGTGGTCAATTGAGCAACCAATCATACCCGTGTATTTAGTAAAATGCCTCTGTATCGTTTGAACAGCCAACGCTAACTAGGGGAAGCGAAATAGTCGCGTTGAGAAAAGTTTGTACTAATAAAGACCATGCGATTTCTTGTGTTTGAGCTTTCACGTCAATTAAGTACATTCAGAAGAAAATTTGCTTTTAGATGTTGGACTCCCATAGGGCCCCGTTTTAATAGAGGAGAAACGTTAGCGGTCGCCAGATATAGACCGCACATCTATGGCTAACGTTTCTCCTCTTATAACACGGGATCCTATGGAAGTCCCACATAGGGAGACGAATAAGAATGAAAGAAAGAGCTTCTGGTAATCGTATCAGGAATTGTACCACCATCGATAATTGTGGTATACTATAACAAAGTATATCCATGAAATGCACATTCTCCAAAATGTGTTCATTGAGCATATTGAGCATAATGGCAAGATTGTAAATGATTGAACGTTAAAACTCATACCTAAGACATCAGAATTTCGGCGTTTGCTAATTTTCTTAACGTATGACAGGTGCGATTGCCTTACGAGTAGAGCAGGTATTTTTGCACTAATTTTGCTATTAAAAAGCAGTCTATTGAGGTGAATGCATATTGCCCATGTGACTGCAGTACAGTTAATATATTACAAGCGCGCTTTATAGTTATGTAACCAGCTCAGAGAACACAGCATTAAAATCACCAGTTCCACTCACAAGTATCGGTCTGTTTTTCACCTGCTGCTTACCACTGGTCCAGAATTAACGGACGACCTCAGCTTTGCTCCTGTGTGATAGTAGGCTGTTTTATTAACTTGTCGGCCAACGGCTTCATCCTACATAGTTACAAGTGTCCTAGAATACTTCAGGCAAGAAAACATCATATTGCCTCAAAGTAAAGGCAACATGGCGGACGCCGGGCGGCCCTTGCTTCTCAAGGTTTGGTATTTTGCGGCATCTTCGTAAATTATATTGGTTTCCTTGAACGCAACAACTGCCTCCTGCTCAACGGAAGTGCAAAAAATGATTTCAGACCGCGTACCTTTCGTAATGGCAAGGGACATTTCATTGTGTACACAATGGCCAAAAAATTGCTTTCGGTCGAGTTAAACTCTGACGACATTTACACAAAATTATATTTTTGAACACTTAGAGTCAGACGCCTGAATAGCGCTGTTTTCTCTCGAATTTTTATTTTTTTAGTCTGGGTAGAAAAGGACTTTATTATTTTTTTATTATTCAAGGACTTTAAATTAGTAAATCCAAAACCAGTGTCCCCGAAACGATTGCGCGTTGCCGCTGCTGTATTTAAATTACGTGTTGGACATACAGAGCGACCTCCCTCTGACGCACAGCATCTCAAATACGCTGTTGACCTCAAGATCTACTGGCTTATGCTTATATTGGCAAGTTGGAGTCTTCAAACCTTGACTGAGTTTCAGCGCGCTCACATTGACATTAGACCGAATGGAGGAACTAAGAAGCCGTTTTTCGGTAACCACTAAAGCTGTCGTGCGCACAGAGCACGTAAACAATGATTATCAGTTGTATGCTCAGAGACTCAACGAAGTGCTCGCTCGCTCGCTCGATCTCGATTCGGACGGGTCGAGAGGCCTCGCTGTAGTAGCTCTCTTCGAAGTCGGCGCGATGCCCTGCAGTAAGAAAGGCTCAAGAACAATCACGATTACCTCGGATGGATTGCCTGGATGGAAAAAACATTTCTTTCTCTGTTGGTATATATACATGTGTGTGTGTGCTTGTATGCTGGATTGTTTAGTTGTATACTTACGTGTTATCGGTGGAGTCAAATACGTTCGCTCCAGTAGCGACACGTCTTATAGCGTAACCCACATCCCTATAATTGACTCACATGTCGAAAAACATCATCTTTTGCTAGGCGGTCGCGGCGAGCCTCTGTTTGTGTCTCTAGCGGGATGCCGCGCATTTGGCGGCGTTAAGGGCAAAACACGCGCCGACTTAAGCCACCCCCCCCCCCCACCCCCCCCCCCGCGCCCTCATACAGCCGTCAAAACAGAACAGTACGATGTGTACTGATTTGCTTTGTTTACTGTTCGCCTGACTAGAGTGGGGCGATCTCTCACTGCTGATGCGGCTAGAGGTGCCGTGCGAGAAGAACGCGCGAGCAGAGCATGGCGCAGCCTCGAATGACTTCACCGTCCGACGGTTAAGTGAAGGTCGGTACATTATGTAAAGAGGGCCGCAAGCGAAAGACGAGAGTGGGCCATGTATTAAGAGTAAATCTCTAACAGCAATAGTAGCGGTAGTAGTAGTAGTAGTAGTAGTAGCATCACGTGTTGTTGTATTAACAAGAGTCGTACTGAAATGAGGAGTAATGGCTGTATGATCAATGGCTGCTCTTTGTTGCCTCTAAACTAAGCCCCAAACACCTACTCCCGTAGCGTGCCTGAACGAAAAGTGTGCCTGAACAGTAAAAATCCGACGTTCTACTATGTCACCAATTTGATGAGCACTCTTTGCTGCGTATATGGTGTCACAATGGCATTCTGCTTTTTTGCTAGCGTCTGACGTGTGCCGAACCCAATACTATAAAACTAAATTTGCCGTCTGCTTTGGCGGTGTATCTTGTGAGGGCACGAAGGTAATTGTGTGATATTATTCACGTGATCCAGATTTTGGACAAGTATCACATGGTATTGCATACACCGCTCCTGACATTGCGCAATATAATACATTATATATCCCTATAAATATAGTTGCTTTTCTTACGTATATGTATATGTTTCAAACGTGGTTTATTTATGGAACTGCTTGTTACAACTTTATTAATTATTATTACAGCATTATAATGGCATATCTACTACGTTCATCCACACATTGCCAATATGTTGTTGTTGATGTTGTTTACTCAATGTTGTTGTTGTTGCTAATTGTTGTTTTGATTGTCAGTGTGCTTATCACTGTTGTAGCTGTCTCTCTCTCTTTCTCTCTTCCTATTGTTATTATCGGCGATGCCATCGTCATGGGCGTTTTTGTTTGCTTGGCGTTTGTTGATGGTTAGGCGACGCGGCTCAGGCACCGTCATTTTCGCTCTCCAAGTGCGGGTGAAGGCAGCGACTTTGAAGGCGACGAAGCTCGCATACGAAGCCGTGATCCAGCTCAACATTTGCGGATCTCCCAAATCGATCACCCGAAGTGCGAAGTCGAGAGGAGAGAGAGAGACAATATTGTTTGTCAGCAACTAACGGCATCTTGTGAGGTGGCGTCACCGTCAACGCCGCACTTAGATAACACCGATTGACCAATTTCTCTCATCTAGACACAACGCACCACAGAGACTGAGAAAAGAAGTATCACCCGAAACGCACGCCTACGACATATATTCAACAGAGTTACAAAGAGACAAAGCTCCTAATAAAATAAAACGTCATGTTTAATTCCCAGATCAATATAGCTAGTCACTTAAGCTCCTGAAACTAAATGAAACGCTTGAAATGTCTGCTGCGATATGATTATTGTGCTCCAGAGTTGAATCACTGGCCAGGCTGGCTCAGTGACTGTGGGTTTATGTATAATATTTGACTATATATATATATATATATATATATACTATATACCAACTCAGTGATTTATTAAGAATGCAAATGGAGCTACAATTGTCTCTCGCAAACGTGTGCACTAGGATATTACTCTATCTCGTATAGAGTGGGTTGGGACCACTTCAGCAGCGTGCCCCGGACGGACGCCGCGTTTCCGCGTTGGACGTCGAGGTCAAGGCGCTGTCTCAAGAAAGCCGCAGATCTCTTGTCTCCAGTTGCGAGGTTCAGCTGCTCACCGACTCTGTGAAGGAGTTTGCGAGTGAGGTTGCCTGGACCGCCCAAGGTCTCGAACGCTAGCGGTTGAAACTCATGTGGGTAACCTATTGAGGCGTATTTTGCGAGCTTCTTCGCCTCGGCTAGATTACCAGCGTGGCCTGCTGAGATCGCCTCGCCACCGACCATTGAAGGTGCTAATGAGTCGGTAACTGTGGCGTCCCAGACAAGCATCCTGCCCCTGCTGAAGGGGGTTAGAGTCATCCCGTCAGGGCGTTTGCCGTTGTCGGCGGAGAGACCCTGGGGCTCTAGGATACAGGGAAATCCGCTAGATCGGAGCGCTCGGCTAACAGTGTCGTTAATGCTGGCATGTCTGGCCCGCCGCCCGGCACTCATGATGCACGATAACCCATGATGGGCTAACTTGTCAACAGGTTGACCACATTTGCGTTGGTGGGAGGACACAAGATCACATTTATTTGACTATATACCTAACAAAGGTGATTAATAAATGAATGAATGCTATGATTAAGGCAGGCTCCGGCGTCGCGAGCGGCAATATATTCAAGTCAATACGCGACTAGCTAGCTGCGTTAGTAACATCAACAACTCGCCAATTTTAATTGTTGGTGATTTCAACATTCCATCTATAGAGTGGGCACATGTAACCCTACGGGATTCAAATACTGCTAACAGTAGACTTGTAAGTTTCGCTGTTGAGGACGGGTTGACTTAGCACGTCCATATAGGTGCTCGCGTGGCGACGACGTCCTACAACTTACCTGACTTTTCGTTACCGTCTGACCTTCATACTCAATTCTCGTCCTCTCGGCGCTATAGGCTCATGACGCATCAATTGACAATGATCACAAACCATTACACTTTACCATCAGGGTTTAGGTTCTACCTAAAGTCGTACGCACCCGTAGGAATCCAGTAGCACCGTTCAGTTCAAGAGGGGTCGCCAAACCGGTGAACGTGAAGCGGTAAGCACATATCTGGACAGCCGCCACATAGGCTACCACATTATGAACGTACCTTTATCCCCCTCTGAACAGTCAGCGATTGAAGACTACAGGACGACTTCTGGCGTCCTGTTCTTGTTGGGTAGCCAGACGTGATCCGCGAAGCGCAAATCTGAGCAACACGCATGCAGATAAGCTTGAGCAGGACTTTACCCAGCAGGAAGTAGAAGACGGTCTTTAGCGGCTTACACGTTACAAGTCTCTGGAACGAACGACCTGCGCAAGGAGCATCTCGGAGCACAGGAAATGGCGCTTGCATCGTACTAGACTGGGCAGTTCTATGCAATGCATGTCTACGTCAACAGGAGATTTCCATATCATGGCAGCATTGACTTATGGCACTAACTTCCAAGGAGCAGGTTGTTCTAACGGAACCTATAAGGCTGAAGAGGCAGAGCGCAAAAGAGTTTTATATCAAGCTAGAGGCCAAATGTTTAGTATGCCGGCTAAGGTCATTCATCACAGGGAGACACTTCCCGACGAACTTTATGGATTTCGCCATGGACGTTCAATTGTTACAGCATGTTCCGCCCTTGGAAATAGGTTTTCACGAAATTATGCTGTTTGAACTTGAACAACTGGGAGTCCCACTACGAATTGTGGACCTCATCAAACTTATTATAGAATCAAACCAGCCCTGGAACAGAGAACGGGCCCGCATAAGGGGATAAACTATGCTTTCTTCTACCACATTGGACCTCTCATTGCGCATCAAGCCAACCATTCGCATGTCAACGTGAATAAACACGAAGATGATTTAATTTGTTAACACAGCTAACGCTAGCATTTTACGTGGCAAGGAACAATAGAAGCAATAAACTTTCGACAAGACGGCAAATTCATGAAGAACGAATGCACTTAGGTTAACAAGAACCAAAATATGTTCGCAGGTTTACGTACTTACGTGTAACGTTGATACTAAGTCGGAAAATGTTTTATATAATGAACAAATTCTACGCTTCCAGTTAACGATTGTGTTTGTAAGTTATGGGGATTGCCGGCTCAGTGCAATAATTGAACTTTTGGTTGCTTGCAAACTTGGACAAGACTTCCTTAGAATGCCGAATTATTTAATAAGCTGGAGGTAGTGATGGTGGTGGTGCAAAATAATATGAGCCTTTGTCTTCTGCCATCTGGGCATCTCGAATAAATCTTCCTTAGTACTAATGATGATGTGTAGTAGATACGTTTAACGCTAATAATTTTCGCTACATTTATTACTATTGGTTTACTAATAACAAAGTAGAAACGACGCTACAACTTGCAGCGACCGACAATATCGCGCAGCGCTAGGCGGCTAGGCCTAGTTGTAGCGCCGTGTCCTGGAGCTGCATCCGGCCAGTGATCTCGAATCGGACGATCTCGTCAGGATTTGCACGGCGTCTCTATGAAGAATCATCGTCATCTTCGGCTACTTACATAAACAAAGCTTGCAGCCGGCAGAGCTTGACCGGGCCAAGTCCCGGACTGAACCAACTGAGAAGCGGCAGCTAAGGACAACTCACGACAGACGACCTGATCCCTGACCGCCTCACAAGTTGGCAGCAAACGACAACAACAACAACAGCAACAGCAACAACAACAACAGCAACAGCAACAATAATGCCGCTGATCGCGACACTGTCACCCGACCTAGCCCACTCAAATCCTCCCTTCTTCCTCTGCCAGCGGAACACAAAAATCACCAGACAGCGAGACCGACGAACGGATGACCGCTCGGCCATCTCAATGGCGATCTCTGCCAGCAACTTTTGCTGCACATCTCTGCTGTGTTTGTCCTTTGGTTTTCTTTTTCTTCTCCTTCTTTGTCTGCGCAGTCACATCTTGGCCTCTACCTCCCTGGATGCCGCCTGTCAAATTGCTATTTTTATTATAAGAATAATAATAATAATAATTGTTATTATTATTATTATTATTATTATATTATTATTATTATTATTATTATTATTATTATTATTATTATTATTATTATTATTATTATTATTATTATTATTATTATTATTATCTGTCTATGATTGAGTTTTTAATGTGGCATCATCGGTTACCGATGCTGCCCCAACTATCCGTTGTCTGTAGATATTAGTATTATGATTACTCGTCCAATATTAGCTAAGAACATTCAAAGAGGGCGCTTGTGTCGCAAATCGCCGATTGTGAAGAAGCTTCTTAAGATGCACCTAATTTCATATATATATATATATATATTCTTGCAGCTGCGTAGTGCAAACGCGTGCGCAGGAGATCACCTTTCAGCTTCTCGTACACTCGGCACCTAGCGGCAAAGCAATGTGTTGCGTCCGACTCAGCCACTTAAGTCACCTTGGTCTATTTTGTTGACTCCCTCTCTCCCTCCCTCATTCTCTAGCCTTCACTCTCTTCTCTCTCTCTCTCTCTCTCTGGCTGTGTGTCTTTTTCACTGATTGCCACCTCGTTATTCGTGTGTTCGGTCTTTCGCCTAGTTTAATGTATGCCGTACAGCGGATGCCTCACCACCCCGCGTTTCGTCATTTTTTGCTTTTCTCCTCACCGTTTTTCTCCCAAGTATTGCTAACGTTGGTCGTTTCTTGTCCTTTCGTCGATCGAATCCGTCCACCAATATTCTGCTACCAGCTTTCGCTATTCTTTCACACTCGCCCTTGTTTGCTTGCTACGATCATCTGCATATTGTGACATACATTTACACAAGTAGACTACTTTCGATTTATTAGTTCTTAGGCCTCCTACGTTCTCTACTGCCGCTACTGCTTTGACGACTACGACAAAAGAAAGGGTTCTGTAAACATATTTGATTAGATTGCAATAATTAAAGTATGTATATATATATATATATACGTTTTTTAATTTGTATCACTGTTCTACCCATCTCACATCGAGAGCGAAACTAGTCTTGTTAGTTGTAGTTTCTTTTGTCTTGTGTGTGTTTCTAGTATCACACGCTTACCTCTCCTATGATTACAATTAACAGCGGTAATAATAAGGGAGAAGTCTACCGCTAAATGCTGCGACTACCCCCCTTCCCCCCCCGCCCATCCTGTTTGATGCTGGTTGTCGTCCAGTTTCGAATAGTCACCTAGTCTAGTTAGATGGCGAAATGCGCTTAGGTCATTAGCCTACGGCACTGGTTAAGCCGAAGTAGCCTGCTGCTGCGAAGTACACTGCCTCCTCGTTCTTCCTGTTAAGATCGTGCGATTGATGTGGTTGATGGTGCTGGCAGACGGCTTGGCTATGACAGAGCACTTTCGTCGTCCACGAGAGAGCTAAGGTCAGGCCGGTCAGCTTGTTGTTGTTGATGTTGTTGTTGCTGTTGTTGTTGCTGTTGTTGTTGTTGCTGTTGTTGTTGGTGTTGTTGGTGTTGTTGTTGGTGTTGTTGCTGTTGTTGCTGTTGCTGTTGTTGTTGTTATCGTTGTCCGATTGGTCCGACCAGATAAATGACTCTGTGAGAGATATCGATGTGTAGAATAAGAGAAGGACGAGAAATAAGAAGAAAACTGTCGTGTGGCACTTTTCTCTGCCGCCGGCCGTGTCGGCGAGCTCGTGTCGCCTCTATGACAAGCAACGATAGTAGTAACAACAGCAGCAGCAGCAGCTGCAAGCTCGACATCATCATCATCATCAGCACCATCATAGTCACCATTATTATAACGATGTCGTCGTTGTAGCCCCCGCAGCACAACAACAACACCACCACCAACAACAACAACAGCAACAACAACGGCTACTACCCCAACTACTACACCACCCGGCACCACCACCCCTGACACCATTCAGTTCATCGAATCCAACGATGTTGTTGTTGTTGTCATTGTCGTCGTTATCGTCGTCTGGCTCTTGTCTCGTCTGGGTCACGGAGTTCGGCCAGCCTCAACCCCCCCCAAGCCAGCCCAACCCCCCAAGCCAGCCAGTCCGCCAACCAGATAGCTCTTCCCTCAAATTTCTCTCTCACACACTCACTATTCTCCTGGCGTCTATCTCTCTCCCGCTCAATCGTTATCTGGTCTTCACGCAGTTTCGATGCTATCTCTGTGTCACTTCAGCTCTTGTTTCTCCTTGTGTTCTTCTTCTTCTTCGTCTTCTTCTCCTTTCAAACCCCCAAACTTCCACCTCTCCGCCAGCCTTGCCTATCCTTTGCTTATCTCCTATTATTATTCGCTGTGTGTATCCGTATTTCTCTACTTCCCCCCCCCTCTCTTCCCCTTTTTGCTGAATTGCCGCCACTCTTAGTGGTCTGTCTCTCCGTGGTCGTTCGTCTACAGTGCTACAGGGTCAGTGCAAGCACGGGCAGAAGCGCGCCGGAGGAAACTTGAACGAAAATCCACCAAGATCTACCTAGAGCGAGAGAGAGAAATAGACGACGAAGGAGAAGACATAACGAAGCAAGCGAGGGTGGAAGAGAGTGAGTCCACGCGCTAGAGAGAGTGAGAGGGAAAGAGAGCAAAGGAAGTGGAACACCGTCACCCCAGTTTGTTCTGTACTCGATACAGAGCGGCGGCGGCGGAGACATGAAGAAAGGTTAGGTAGGTAGACAGCAGGCATCCAAACAGACAGACAGACGGGCCACATACAGCCGCATAGATTGCACTGTCGCGCGAACGTGAAACAATGATGCTACTGCCGACTTTTTTGGCCTTTTTTTGGTTGTTGTAGTGGATATGTGTGTGTGTGTTTTTTCGTTTCGTTTTTTTTGTCGAAAACACTGCAACAATTCTGCCGGTGTGACGAGCATTCTTCTCTCGTATTTGATTGCACTCGTTCTCTATAATTCTCGTTCTCTGTGTCTCTACTCTTCTCTCTATTGCGATTTTGGTCGTGTATATATATATATATATATATATATATATGATTTGCGTCAGTGTTCGACCCATCTCACATCGATTTTTTTTTCGTATGCATTTTTCTTGGCTACAGATGCCGAGTTTCGAAGTTTGCCTTGCGGTTGATTTACACCTTTCCATGCATATGTCGCACACCTATAACGACAGCAAAAGCTGGCTTAAAAAGACCCTCTCAGCCCAGATCGCCAGACAAGAGCAGCGGCCGACAACAGACGAAATGAACGAGCGCTAGCGAGAAAATAGAGGACAAAAACAACAGGGACACAGACACCAACCCCCGGCTTCAACTGCGAGAAGGCACGGAGAAGCCCTGATGACCATGATTCATCCTAGTCCCCAAGACGTCGCGTAGACTAGCGACACCGGTCAGCGACCGTGGCGATTATATATATATATATATATATATATATACATTGTCGTTCCCCTATAGAAGAGCGTTTAATACTGCAACGATTAACTTGTGCATGGCGTGCGCAATCTTTTTGTCTAATGGAAATGGTTCGTTTTTCCACATCCCTCTCTATTAAATTTAATATATTTAAAGGCAAGAGCAGACAGGCTTTTGTACGTACGAGTATTTAACACGTACCGCAATATATCGACTGTAGAAGCAGACGCATCGCTGGTCTTGCACGCCAATTAAATACGTGGTCATCGATAAAAAACTTTATTATTATTATTATTTTCGATGGCTCATGGTTAACGTTTAGTATGCCATATAGTCGGCCATATGAAATACGTGCGTCGATCAGTGACGGTGCATAAAGCTGTACTATAGGCTGAAATCAACTAGGAGTACTGAGACAACGCGTCTAGTTTCTTCTGTTCAAGCGCGGTATACTCCTATGTACATGTTGAATCGGTCGGTGGATTTAGTCAACCAGCTTCGATAGTCTCAAGGTTTGATTTAACAAAAAGGCCATATACGGCTGGTGCTTTTGCCTAGATGGCTCACCACGGTCAGAAAAATATGTACAAAAATATGTATTAAGCATGTGTTTGATAGGCTCAGTATGATAAGCTACGACATCGTGCAAGTGATCCAATGGCCTTAAAGGTATGTATGGTAGGTTATTGCCGTTTATTTAGAGAGAAATAGAAATCGTTTTCAATAATAGCTAGATTTGCTTTTGCGTATTTGACAGCTTCATACATGTTAATTTACAGCACCGGTACAAGGCCTATAACAAAAATATGCCGTCGGGCACTATGAAGTCCTGCGATCGGCCCGCCAACATGGGGATCTACGAGGGACTTGCTAACGATTATTTTGTCTCGACCATCACTTCGATCCAAGGATTTCACCAAGTTAGCGATCAATGTCGTTGCCGGTTTTGCTCGCAGGTCTGCCACGAGATGCCAGACGCATCGGCCTTCGGTCTTACACTTCTCTGCCCGGTGGGACGGTCGCTGAAGTGTTTAAATTGTATATAATGAACTGTATTGTAATTATGTACCATCTTGGAATGCAATGTTATTGCGAAATAAACAATATGTAAATTAATTCTTTAGTCCTTCCTAATATAAAAAAAATATCGAGAAGCCCGTTTACAACGCAAAAACAAGGCTTAGGGCGTTCAAAAAGACGGCACATTTCATCAAGCTCCTCTAGATTTTTTTCATTTTCATGCCGACTTTATCTGACGGACTGTACAAGCCCTCAAGATGCACAAGAAGAAGCGTGCAAAAGACAAACTTCTGCGTCAATACGCAAAGACGCATTCAAGTGCTTGTGCACCGGAGGGGAACAGACATATTGTGACGAAGTTAGAGACAACGCAGCAACAGAACAGCCAATCATTACGTCGTCGATAACCGACGAAGCTAGTAAGTTGACCGAGCATCCAATCCAACGTGCACCGCGGCGAGCAAGGATACCGCCATGCTGCGGGCTGGGGACAATAGGGCACGTGCACCACCGCCGACCTGTTGCGCCACAACCATAACATCAGCAACAGCATCATTATCAGACCTACGTACCTGAGCTACGCCGGTGGTGGTGCCGCCGAAGACGACGCACGCTGTGACAATGCATAGTTTGAACCGAGCAATCACCGAAGAGGACAGGTAGAGCATTCGAGATGTCGAATGCTCAAGAAGATTCGATTCCATCGTTTAACATTATTACTACTATACAAACGCTTCGGCGTCTCTTGAGTGAACGAATAGACCGAGAAAGCATGACCTATGAGTCCGTCATTCGCTCGACTGCGCTACGCGCTAGACGTGCGTCGTGTGTTGTCGTTCTGGCGAAAACTACATTCTCCAGTTAACATAGCGCAACAACCATCGTCACAATATGATGGAAAAGTACCTAACGTAATTATCGTACATTTTACTTGGTAATTATGTGACTTCATAATATTTATTTATTTCACACAAAAAGGTATTGACGGATATGTTAAGATATGCGCCTAGCGGGCGTGCATGGTGACTATCACGAGTCCGTTCTGCTTAGACCAAACGAACACCACTTCAGAAGCGCGCCCGAACGGCGGTGGTGGCGGCGTTTCCACGTTGCATCCCAAGGCCCTGACGTTGCTTTAAAAAAAGAAGACGATCTACTAACACACGGCGCCGACCTTGAGAATTAGTTGGGCTACGTAGCCAGCTTCGGATGCTCCGCCACCGACCATGAAAGGAGCTAGGGAGTTGGTGACAATTGCATCCCAAAAACTAGCGGTTTACCCCGCTTAACGGCGGTAAGTATTATCCCGTCTGGACGTTTGCCGTTTCATGCCGCGCAGAGGCGTACGAGAGGCCGCATGACCTATAAGCTCAGCTGAAGGTCTTATTTATAGTGGCATGCCTAGGTCGTCGCCCTGCACTAATGAGACGTGATTCGCCGTGATGTCCGAGGTTGCCGACGGGGGGAGGGAATGACCACCTTGACACCGATGAAGGCTGGCTAGGTTTGCTCCTAGTCTTAAGGCTACTGCTATGAGAATCGTCTCGTCATCGAGAAGTGTACCCACGGGGGAACTGGGGAGCGCGTGCAACCTCTGGCCCTATTGTCGGGAGTTTTGTTGAAAAGACGCTTCGCTTGCTTGCTGATGACGTATTTAAGGCTAAATATAGGCTACTAGGCTAAAACTAGGCATTTAGTTCATTACTAAATGTTTTTAGGATTTAAAGACGCTATAGCTCGTATGCTGCTCGACCAAATGTCGATGGATACAAGCTATACAATGCTGCTACCATATCTCACGGTATCGCTTTTACCCTAAAACGAAATTCCATTAAAGCATTACAGCGCAAGTGGTGCTCAGTCGCTATGAAAGACCGGGATTTCTTTACCAAACCCCGTTCTATATATCCATAATGCATGCGACTCTGGTAAATCGTCGAAATATAGAATTTGAGCAAACTTTGCCGCCGCGCCTAGAAGGGATCCGTTGCAGTATTGGACACAGATAGCTATCTGTTTAAACAAACCTAAGTTACTGGATGTACGCAACATGATAGCCCGAACTACCACGATTGGCAGTTATACATGTATGCCCGCCTAGCGAATTGATTTCCGGCCAGGTAGCATTCCAAACCTCTGCGTTTACATTCTACGGGCGTCAAGCAAACATTTCTGTATATACATACACTAGAAAGGTAATATACACTCCTATGGCTTGGAGTTTAGTTATTTCGGCTATTTGATCTGCTCTTCGGTTGTTCGTTTCCGCAACGATCTTGTTTATTAGGCGAGTTTACTACGCCCCACGTATTTAGACGCTAGTAGTACAATCGAATTATAAAATCATCAAATGTATCTAACTATTTTCGCATTTGTGTAAACAATTTTAGAAGCGGTAGAACCATCTCAGTTAAACAAATTGCAACGACGGATCGCGTAAATAACATGTTTTCGTGGCGGATGGCTAGGGCACTGAGAACTCAGAATGCTTGTGGCGCAGATGTCGACACACACGTAACTTGACTGTTCTATGAATCTAGGTAACAGTTTGTAAAATGTTAATATTGTAACATGTCCCCCTTTGACAAAATAAAGGTGCGTTTAACTAAGTAGTCGTCGATAAGGTAGTGCGCGACTGAAAATTGTGACTCGAAATGTTTGGATTGTCTACAAATCGAATTTCTCTTTTCCAGTTACGAACACGCCCAAATGGATGCTCACCAACCCCGACGGGAAAAAAAAACTACAGCCAAAGCCGCTGTCGACATACTGCTGGCATACCAAACAGCAGACCCAACAAAGCGCGCTTTTTATTGAGGAGCGCGAGCAGACGACGAAAAGTGGCCGAATGGCGGCGCACCGGCACAGTGGCGGCAACCGATCTCTATATTTTGCCTCCTCCTCCTGCCGAGTACGGCTCGCAGAAGTCAGTCAGTGAGTCGCGGTAAGTCCTTATAAGTGCAGATAGCACATTGAAGGACTTGCATCTTAGATAGTAATGATACTAATAATCATAAGAATACTAGCGAGACGAAGAACAAGAAGAAGACGAGGAAAGAGAAGACAAAGAAGACTCAGAAAAAGAGAAAAAATTGCCAAAGCGTTCAAGTAAACAACTCACAATCTCGAAAATCTGGTATCTGATTAAAAGCAGCATAGCTACTACAAAGCTATCTTATCGGAACACATTGTCAATAGGTGAAAACGGCAAATATAAATTATACATTATAATCTCGTACAATCGGGGCTCCGAACGAGCTATGTGCTTAATAAAGCTAGACATTAGCATGTGCAGTAGTTATCTTATAATAAATGTTAATAAGCAAATTCGATGTCAAAGTCAACTGGCCGCCCATCATGAATGCACACAATGTCCATCCAGTAGCGTAGAAAGTGAATCGAGCGTCTAATTCGCGATTAGGCCACGCGCTCGGGATATGAGTCGCGAGCGGTTCATCCACTGCTCTGCTTTGTCTACGATCTACGATGGTTTGAGGTTGGTCGTCGGTCATTGGTAGGATCACGACGTGACCTCTAACAGCAGCCACAGCAGCAAATGCAGCCACAGTTTGAGCAAAGCAAGCAGTCAGTAGCTGTTGAAGTCGTAGCAACAACAGCAAGTCTACCTATTCTATTCTCCTGCTCCTCCTCCTCGTCCTCTGTGAAGTCCACCGGCCGGTCGATGGTCCTCCGACCCACCACGGACCAGCCACGGACAAACCGATCGGCCCGGCTGTCTGTCTGGATGGCTGAAGCCGGCGTGAAGTGAACTCCACCCTCGCCACCCAGCGCCCGTGGTTGCCTGCAGCGCCCCCAAGCGCATAAGAAGCAGCAGCAGCAACAACAACACTGAGCTCGCTCACATAAAAACCATCACCGCGAGAGCGATCTCTCTTTTTTTTTCCTCGGGCTTTTGCTCTCGGCTCTCGCTCTTCGCGTGTGCTTCGCGCTCCTGCACGCAGCGTGCTGGCGCTCTCGGGCCCGTGCGCGCTCCATGTCTCCCCCTCGCCGCCGAATCCTGCCTCGTCTTCGACGTCCTCCTCACCACCTAGAAAGAGAGAAGCATGGCAGCCATCTTTATTTTGCTATTTTTTGGGTGAACCATCGGGCCCATAGTCAGGCTGTCAGTTACCCAGCCAGACAGACAGACAGACGGATGGACGTACAGACAGCGAGAGAACAAACCAGCCAGTCACCTAGATAGATAGAGGTACCTACACAGACGACTTAGACTTTCGAAGAGAGCAGAAACAGCTCGACACTGAAGTCAGAGCAGCAGTGTCAGAGAATCAGTCAGTACCCATTGCTGGCTCACGCGTGATCTCGTGAAGCCACGAAGCCGCCGCCGGCGGCAATTGCAATGGCAGTAGCAGTGGCGAGTACGTCCAGATACAGATAATAGTAGTAGTACACTCGCTTGAACTCGACCGAGTTACGAAGAACAAGAAGAAGAAGGGGAAGAAGAGGAAGAAAAACTACAACAAGAAGTACTCGTGTGACTTGACTTCAATTGCTTCTGGTCCAGTCTACCGCTGTACACTCTGCGCGCGCGTACACTCCAACCGTTCCAGTTCAACTTATCATCGTTCGTGAAAGTCGTCGAAGTGTCGTTGTTTCTGTCGTTGCTGTTATCGTGCCATTATCATCATCATCATCATCGTTATCATCATATCACTTCAAGAGTAGTCAATAAGTCACCTTCTCATTGCGTCGCTGCTGCTGTTGTTGTAGTTGTTGTTGTCGTTGTTCTTGTCGCCGCCGCCGCCGCTACCGAAGTAGTCCGAAGTAGTGAAGTTCGCGCGCGCGCGCTCAAGTCTGCGCTGCACCTCGATCATCATCATCATCATCATCGTTATCGTGAGCATTAGCGGCAGAAGCAGCGGCAGCAGCAGCAGCAGCATGTTGGAAGTTCGCTGACAACGAGCTGCTTCCCGAGAATGACGATCTCGGCGATCATGGTCAAGAAGTCGGTGGTGAAGACTTGGAGGACGGCGGCAGTCACGTCCACGACCATCTCGACAATGGCGAGGGTCGAGACCAAGTTGAAGAACAACAAAAAGAAGACGACCACGACGAAAAGAGCCGCGTTGTCGTACGTTCGATGTTTCATCCGCCCGCCGCCTCCACAGCCGCGTCTGGCGTTCGGATGAACGGTGACAGTACAACAACAACGAGATCATTGTTGTTGTTGCTGTTGTTGTTGTTGTCGTGGACGTGATCTTCATCACCAATATCATCATCATCATCATCATCTTCCGCAACCTCAACTCCACTCCAATCTTCACTATACCTATATCACACCCTCATCATCCCTCATCATTCCTCGTTGTTGTCGTCGTCGGCGTCGTCCTCATCATCATCAACTTGTTCCACAGCCTCGTTCCTATGCTGTGCAAAGCGTGAGTACACCCTTTCGTTGATCCCCCCCCCACACCCCGTCGAGTGCCGCCACCTGTACTAGGCTGACAGCGATTGCAGGTTGGATATCCAACTTAGCTTAGGCAGAGGCGAACTCGAGCGCTGTTTCGCGCCGCTGCAGCACGACCCGCCAGCTCGAGCTGAGACTAAGTACTGAACTGGGCGCCCACAATATATATACATATATATATATATATATATATATATATATATATATATATATATATATCATGCATCGATCATGCACTTGTGGCGCGATGCTGACGCTTGATGTTAAGCGTTCGACGCTGCTCTGTTCTTCTTTACTCTGTGCAAACGAAACGCGCGCACGTATCTCTCTATTCCTCTATGGCTCTCTCTCTCTCTCTCTCTCTCCAGTGTTCCATTTCATTTTGTTGCTAACACAGCTCTTAACTGGACATACGAACAGACAAACAGAGACAAGAGAAAGAGTTTGTTGAGCAAGAGAGCAAAACAAGTTGACACAGAGACAAACAAAGATATCGTTGAGTTGCGAAAGCAGCATTGAGACTCCGCCCCCATTCTTTTCAAGTCAGCGTGACCTCACGTATCCAGGTAGAACTTGCGCGCGACTTTTTAGCCCTTGCCGATCTAGACTAATAATAGTGATGATGATGATGATGATCACGCCTCTCTTTCTTTGTCTCTCTCTCTCTCTCAATCTCTGTGGTATGATGTCTAGAACTAAAACATTAAAAAAAAATATTTCTAATTTCTCCGTCCCCTATGAACTTGGAATCGCTGTGCGACATATGTTCAATGCACCGAGGGCTGGTGGACGTGTTGAGATATCTAGGGTTTCCCTAACAGTCCTTGTGAACGCAGTTTCACCGCTGACTTTCAGCGGTATATAGCTTATCACCTATTCTCAATTAGCGCCGCTCAAAGAAAATTCGAGCAACACTGGGAATCGAACCGGCGTCACCCCGTTAGATAATAGCCCTAACTAGCGCACTAGCTGCCTAGACCACAGTCGCCACTTATGATATTATGTCTACTCACCATTTTATGCATCAGTTTATTTGACACTTGCGAGCAGAATGTGCTAGAAGTGTGCGAAGATAGTTCCATATGCGTATGTGTAGCCGCATCTCTCGCAGTTGAAGTCCATATTAAGAGCCGGTTACGAACGGTAAAATGATCAGCACAGAAGGGAGCGACTTGTTTTAAAATATGTTTAGTAGTTTAAGAATGTGTCTCGTACAATCACTGCGATATTGTGCAGTGAATATGATTGACTTTGTTTCAACGGCAGGCATTCAGTCATTCGTCTATTGGGTTGATCCATTGGGCCGCTTATCCGTCACCTATTCAGCTGGCTAGCATACTTACGGTTTTTTCAATAATGCCAATAATCGACTCTTTCTCTAACTCTGGGGCTCGCTGGCTTCCCCCTTTCTACCGGCATGCAGCATACGAACGCACAGGCAGACACATTCGTTGTAGTAATTGTTAGTTATAATAATTGGAGTAGTACTATCTTGTAGTGGAAATCATATAGCGTTGTTGTTAACGAAGAAGTAGACGTCGTAGTGGGAGGAATATATATATATAATTGTCGCAGATGGAATTATCATTATGAGGCCGCCTATTAGTCTCCTCATTCAGTAGGTCGCTTTTGCCGGTCTTGAGTCGGCAAAAACAAGACTCGGCATTGAGTCGCACGCTAATTGGTTTAGGTGCGTCTCTGTGTATGCTGAAGTAGTCATTTTTCCCTTAGAAAACGACGTAATTCGAGTATTTAGAGTAATATTTATGTTAGTAGTAGCATCAGTTATTAGTCGGTATTAGCCGTTAACAACGAAGTAAAGCGAAGGTAGTTCCCATGAAAGTGGTTGTAACATAATTTCAATTGAACAAAAAAGCGGCATTATCAGTCGAAGATCGATTTCCTAGTACTATAATCATTAAACTGTTTGAAGTCGCAGCGGCACTACTCTCTCTTATCTCTCTTTCTCTTATCTCCCTTTCTCTTTCTCTCTTTCTCTCTCTCTCTCTCTATATATATATATATATATATATATAGGGCAGTAACTCTACTAGTTACAGTAAAGCTCGATGAACTTGTAATAGTAATAATTACATTACAGGCAGCCGTAATGCAGCCGGTAGCCGTGGTGGCAGGGCTTACTGCTGCTGTTTCTGCAAGCTGTGGTTGCTACTACTTTTACTACTACTAATACTTTAAGGTTTTCGGGCTGACCCTCAGCCAAGATTTAACGTCCACGGAACTGTTTTTCACATTGCTTCATAGACGGACCCCCATAAATACAAATGTGCAACGGTGGGCCTCGAACCCGCGCACCTATGTGTCTCCCCCGCTTGCGAGGCGCAGACTTAAGCCACCACGCCACCGGGCTCGACGCTACTAAAGTAAAGTTTTCGGGCTGACCCTCAGCCAAGATTTAACGTCCACGGAACTGTTTTTCACATTGCTTCATAGACGGACCCCCATAAATACAAATGTGCAGCGGTGGGGTTCGAACCCGCGCACCTATGTGTCTCCTCCGGTTGCGAGGCGGAGACTTAATCCACCACGCCACCGGGCTCGACGCTACTACTACCACTAGTTCTACTATTACTACTACAGTAATGTGATGTAGCGCAGTGTCGTCGCACTGTTCACCAGCCAGCCCGTAGCCAAAGTAGACCTGAGTCATCACTCAGCTCGTCTACTCCTCCTACTCGTCCAGCTTCTCCAGCATCTCCTCCAATCTCGCCTACATTTCCCCTACTATTCCCACTTCTTCTCTCCCAATTCTTCCCAGCGGATCCCGGTGGTGGCTCTCTTCACCGACTACAACAACAACGACGACGACGACGACAACGACAACCATCATCATCACCACCACCACCACCACCACCAACTTCACTACCAGCTTCATCATCATCCGGTTGGCTAGACAGACTCTGACGCTGCATTCTGAGTCTGCTTTCGTCGTCGTTGTTGTTCTTGTTGTCCACCCACGAGCGGAACGCGCATGGCTAAAGCTCATCCGCCGCTTCTACCGTCGAATGTAAATGGCCTCCATAGAGACTCCACGACGACAATGAGCGTCTGTCTACATCACATACTTCTATACACAGACATACATCCTGAAATATATATATATATATATATGTAAGGCATCTCCTCGATAAATCCACGGCTCCCCCGTGTGTCCACCCAGAACAACCTCTGCACACCACCCGCGCTGCAACTAAGATTGCTACAAATACTACTACTACTACTACTACAAAAACGACGGTAACAACCGCCGCCTCCTCCACCCACAACTACCCCCAAACATCAGCCTCACCCTCAATGCTAGGTCATTCCATCTGTGACCTGGAGGAGGACGAGCAGTAATAGGCTTGCGACCTCCACGCGACAGCTCGGATCCGAGCGGACTAGGCCACACCAGGCCAGACGACCTCAGACCAGGCCAGACTACCTTAGACAGACACTCCCTACCGACTACCACGGGTGACTACGCCACTATCTATCTCTACTCGTCTACAGTAAAGAGTGAGAGACAGAGAGAGAGAGCGCGCGCGACCAGGGGGGAGACGAACGCAAACCCTGTCGAAACAATAGACATGCACCTTCTCGCTCCCGCCATATATATATATATATATATATATATAAGTATAGCTTCTCTTGTGCAGATTTGCACTGTCTGTATTTTCTCCTCTTTCTGCTTTCTCTCTTTGTCAACGCACGTCTACTGCGCAGACAGCTCACCATGCGCACAAGCAAGCCACGCTCTTTGTGCCCTAATCCGTTTCTCTGGTCCACGTACGTATGAGCCAGCAAGGCGACACCCACTCACCTACCCATCCATATATACTCATCCATTCTACCACCCACCCAACCTCCGAGAATAGGTGATGTCCCTCTGTAGGCTTTTCGTAGATCTTCGCTTTCGATCCTCTCCTCCGCATTCTCCTCCCGCCATTCCCCCCCCCCCCCCCCCGGCCATTCCATTCACGCCGTGCAACATGCTGCAAGCATGCGGGCAGGACGCCATTTGCAAACAGCAGACGCGTGCACGCCGGCCCGCTTTGCGGCGTTCGGCGTCCTTGATCGAGACCGCGGATCGGAGGCGTCTTCGTCTACTTCGTCTACTCTAGTCGCGGGGCTCGGTCGCTGATCGCTCACTCGCTCGATCGCGATCCGATCCAGCAGGTCCGACCGACCCCCGAACCCCCGACGAACGACAACAGCACAGCGCTGTAACCGTAGTCGTCATCGTCGTCGTAGTGTGTTAGTCGCCGCCGCCGCCACCACCGACGAATTTCGCTTTCAAGGATATCTCAACCGCCGGTAGCTTGTCCGCCCTCATGGACTGTGGCGGCAGCAGCAGCAGCACGGGCGCGTCACAACCGTCGTTTGCAGCGGCGGCGGCGACGACGGTTATGAGTGGGAGGAAGGGTTGAGGGTCGCGCGCGACTTCGAGGGGCCCCTGCTCGCGCGTTCAATAGGCGCACAGGCACACCGAGGTCATCTCGAGTTCGATAGAGAAGGTGGTGCATGTGTACGGGTGGCCGTACCCGTCGCCAGTGTCGCCAAAAGAAGACACGACGCTATAGCAGTCTTCATCGACAACTATAGCTAGGAACCACCCCCGATCTGCTGTGACGGCCTTTGCCAGTGGGTCGGACCAGTTGGCGTCTGGCTACGAAACATATATATATATATATATATAGATGTATATATATATATATATATATATATATATATATATATATATATATATATATATATATATATATATATATATATATATATATATATTTATGGAAAGGGAGAGAGAGATGTGTAAAAGAAGATGCTCGGTAGCTTGCATTGTGCATAGTACTGTTTACAACTACTCAGTTAGCGAGTTGGGTTGCTACGGCGGTATTCATCTAACCCCAAGGTAATATTGTGAGGGTCATTGTGAGGTATCGCTCGTGTAGTCAGCAACCATATGGTTAGCTGCTCGTTGCTGCGCTTTAATGTCTATGTACTGCTTAAACATTCTAAAAGTACACCTCCCTTGCTATAACCTATGTATTATCGTTCATAACGATATATATATATATATACGACCAAGTCCATGCATTGACCACCTTCGTGTAAGGTGCCAAACACCGAAGCGTGTTGTACTTCAAACTTCAGATGCGTTGTACTTCAAACTTCAGATGAAAGACGTTGGTGGAAAAAAATTGTCTCCGAATAGGCTCTCTAGAATGTTATTTACGAGTCAACGGCAGCTAGTCTATCTAACTTGGCTTATCTGTATATCATACGCTGTACGCTGTACTCTTGTTGACTCTTATGTCATACTGTCGTTCTTCACTGTACTGTACTGTTGTAGGATGACGCTTCCGCTGCACGCCGACCTGCTGTGCCCTCCTCTGGGCCAGCTGGGCGGGCCTCTTCAGCCGTTTCGCGTCGGCCCGAGCTTTCTGACATGCTCGTCCTGTTTCGACAGCAACTTGGGTGGCCTGCCCAAGGTGCTGCCGTGCTCGCACACGGTCTGCGCCAAGTGCCTGGCTGATAGCGGGCCGTTCCAGTGTCCGCAGTGCAGCAAACTCGACGTCACGTCGGCGTGCCTCAGCCTGGCGAATTTCCGCCTCAACGATGTCCTGCCGCTGTGTTCGTCGTGCGACGACCGAAAGCCGGCCAAAGGCCGCTGCCGCGACTGTAACAACGAGCTCCTCTGCGAGAACTGCATCAACGCGCACCAGCGGGTGCGGCTGACTCGCGACCACACGATCTTGCGATTCGAGCCGTCTCCAGCGTTGGTACGAACGATACTCGCCGCTTGTAACCGATATCTTAACTTACTTAACTTACTTAAGCGAAAGAACAGCCCAAATTATTATGATTAACGGTGTTTATCTTCAGACGACCGTCTGGATTATATGTATATATATATATAAAGTTTTGTTCATTTGTATAGGTTGTTCTGTTAGGCTCATAACAGTTGTCGCCGTTGTTTTTTGTGTTGTTATTATTATTAATAGTCTTGTTGCCTGTTTTTTCTCACACGACGACCACCAAATAACGTATCTAGGAAACCGTTTCAGGATCTGAAGCAATACAGCCCTCGAACATGCGTCGAACACAACGACAGCCTGTATATTTACTGCAACAACTGCGATAAGCCTCTCTGCGGCAAATGCACAACAGCTCACAAAGGACACAGCTTGCAATATGTCCAGGAGGCGATCGATAATGGCCGGAGCTTTGTCGAGCGCTCCCTAAAGGAGACCGAGACAAAGCTAAAAGTCCTGCAAGAAAGTCTCGTCAATAATCAGGCGATGGCTAAGCGAGTTGAACAGAAGACCCAAGATGTGGCCTCACAAATACGAACCGCCATACGCAGGTAAGAAGAATTGCCATACGCGTGATAATTAACTATGCTTATTGTTGTTGTATTTTAAAATAACGCTGCTGCTGCCGTTGCTGGTGGCTGTATTGGTAAACGGTTGTTAAGCACTGCACATGTGTACTGCATGCATCTGCAGCACTAACTAGGCTCTAATATACCAACATGTGCTTCTGACTTGTTGCTAGTCAGTGGAATCATGATTGTTCGGAATAAGGTGGTACGATTGTGACTTTCTGCAAAGAAGCTGCTAGTTTTAATTGATAAGTGTTTGTAAATTAACGCAATGCATGTCATTCCGCATTTCTTTTAGGAGTGCACGTGCGCTATGCTTTCTTGATAAGAAAAACATCTAAGAACATGTGAGGTCTTGCAGTCAGGAACTAGTCGTGGTACCTCTAGCATATATATATATATATATATATATATATATATATACAATAATTAAAACCCCAAGGCCATCGAAAACATTCATACGAAGACGTGTATGGGCACGAGTTGCTTTGTTGAGGTTGCACCCGGCTCGATACGGTGAGCCGCAGGAAGTCACGGGGTGGGGAAATTCCTTTGAGTTGGTTTGTCCTGCCAGGATACCAGGCGAGTATTTGGCAGGACATAGCAGCCAAGTCCAAAATGTTCTGGTTAATGATCGGCCCGGTTTGCCTGTTTTGTGGCCTGCCTTCAGGCAACTATCGTCGCTTGAGGAACGCGAGAAGGAGCTTCTCTCGAAGATCGAGTCGATCCGACTGCTCAAGGGCAAGCTGCTAAAAGCGCAGCAGGAGCAAATTGAGCAGGCCACTCTCGAGCTGAGAAGGCACGCGCGCACACTTCGTGATTTCCTGGCGTCGGCCGTCGACCTCGACTTCGTGAAGGCCAACAAGGTCCTGCCGCAGCTCAGCGCAGGAGCGACACAGGCTGGAGGTGCGTCTCGTCTTCACGCGGTGCCGCCTCTCAGGCCTTACTTCTCTTTTCCCGCGGCCAGCTAGTCTTTTTTATTACCAGGCTACTCTCGACATCGTTTGCGGTATGCTCGCACACCACAGACACACCGTAGTTGGAGAACGCTCAATTTAGTAAAAGAGAGCCAATTATCCTAGTCCGGGTGTCGGGTAAGTCGCGACGTCATGCTTTTCTATACGGATCGGCGTCGGTGGCATTGCTTAGCTTCATTGTTATTGTTGCTATTGTTGTTGTTTTTTTGTTGCTACAGCTGCTGTTGTTTTTGTATTATCGTGTTTCCTTGTTTTCTTGTCTGACGTAGCCAATTGTTGTCATTTATTTTTGTCAATAAGAATACAGAGATGGTATTTTGTTTATGAATATGGATCCCGTAGATATGTCCACGTGCCTTCACGTGGCTGAAATATATATATATATATATATATATATATATATAAATATACCATTGCGGCAGCAGCAATAAGACACCCTGAGTCGCTGTCCGTTCACGTGACGATGTGTTATTTACCCTAAAAGTAATTAGGGCTAACCGAACTCCGCATATTGAATGGGATTACGTTTTTTTTCTATCAAAGCGGGATTTTGGCATAACGGATGTAGGAATAGAATACTACGAGTGCTCAAGGGAGAACCGTTGTCAACGGAGAACGTACAGACTCAATGGGGTTTGGATACAACAGGGCTTCGTATTGTCGTAGGGAGAGTTGAAAACCGAAGATGAACGAGATAAGTAAATATATAAATGGATATGTATGGCACAGCAGAACTGAAAAGCAAAGCCTTGAGGTAATCAGGGTTTAAGGGTAGACATTTAACGACGGCGTTTGCAGCTCACGGATTTTACCTCTGTGCACTCTGTAACGGTGACGGTTTTTTGACGAGCCAAATGAGGAATGCCAATGCTTGAAGTGCGGGATTGAGTGCGACAAATAGCATGGAGTAAGATGCTTAGTCGTCCATTCCATAGACGAATTATTGAAGAGTAGCCATATGTACCAGTTTTTAAAAAGTACATATAATTTGCATGTTGTATACCTAACATTGGATGCTAAGAAAGTATCAGTAAATATAGTATGTAATATATGGTGTGTACATACGTATCTAAATCTACAAGCATTGGCATTCAGTAGTACAAAGAAATTGAGCAACAACAGCATTCGTTTCCGGGCAATGCTATGTTAGTGCGTCGCTGTGGCAACAAGAACCGGTAGATATTTTACCGGCAAGGCGTATCGAGCCTGCTGATGTTCTTCGTGCAACAAATAGGAGGAGCACACAGATCGAGTTTATTTCGAATCGCACTGAACAGCGATCTGTTACGAGCGCCATTTACCCTCTTAGTCGCGTACAGGCACTTTCACACACATTCATGTAATTATATATATATATAACACGATCAACACCGACACGCAGGATGCTGTGTCAGTGTAATTGCTAATGAAGACGGATGGGAAGATCTTCTACATATACGACATAGCTACCGTAGGAGAAGACGTGGACAAGCATCACCATCATCATAGTAACAATTCCAACAATAATAGTCATAATAATAATAATAATAATAGCTCGATCGCAGCCGGAACGAGAGCTACGGCCTGACAGACGGAGAGGTGGAGGTGGAGGGCGGAAGACAGGAGAGAACGAGACAGAAAACACAAAGAGGTGGAACCAAAGATGGATCCAAAGCGCTCGGCTGAGGCGACATACAGCGGAGAAGATTGAACTAGGTCAGAACTAGTCCCACAAGATGCCGTAGCAGCAACAGCAGCGGTCAAGCCTGTTCACGCACTCTGTGTACTCCACCGCCACCACCACCACCATCGCGCCGCCGCTGTCGCTTCTAGTACGAGTCTACTAGTAGCTTTGTAGCATGTGATAGTAGCACCTATGTCTTTCCCCCTCTCTGTATCTCTCTCACCCTCTGCCTCTATGTCGCTCGCTCGTTCGCTTGCTTTTTCTTACAGTCACTATCGATCGATCTCTCATGTTCTCTCTCTTTCTCTCTCACGTTCGCTCTATGATTGCCAGCAAAATGCATTTCGGGCGTTTCCTCTTCAATGATCTCAATGAGCGGCACTCATCTCCATGGCAGTGGTGGTGGTGGTCTAATACGGACGGCATCACGGCCTCTCTTTCTTCTGGCCCTGTGGATCCGTTCCTCTTCGTCCTCATCACCGTCATCGCGGTGAGCCACCTCAGAGCTGCTGCGTGCTTTCTATAGGCCAAAACGATGACGAAGCAGCCGCCGCCGCGACGCCCGCCAGGGAGGCGTGGGGTAGTGAGGTGAAGGCGATCGTAGGGGGGGGGGGGGGGGAAACAAACATGTAAATTTGATTTGAGACTGGCGGCGGTGCGCGCAGCGCACTAACCGGCTGACAGGCCGCGTGTGGGCGAGCGCCTAATGGAGGGAAATTAGCGCCGAGGGGGATTCACTAGGACAGGCGGGGAGGCGTTGTGCGACTGCAACTAGGACTCTATACTAGAGCGGCGCTAGCGGGAGGAACCGCTTGAGACGTTCGACCGTCGGCTAGTCAGTAACGCATGACCGCCAATACCGGGTCGATACATCATGCCACCATGCCACCATTGGTTGGTCGAACACGGTGTTCGAACCGGCGCCACTGACGGAGAACAGGCGAGAAACTAGTAGAGAAACTAGAAGCAACAGCCTGGCTCGTCGCGGTAGATCCGATGACGACGCCTGAGAAGAGGAAGAGGCCTGGGAACAATGAGCAATTCTTTAGACGCTTCGGACACCGATGATCGTTCATCGATCGAAGCCCAAGACCGAAAACAAGCTGGGAAAAACAGGGCTCCTCATGTGTGTACTGGATGTCAGCAGTGCCGTTGACATGCAGCTTGGACATGAAGTAATGAAGTTCATCCTGTCATCGTGCCTTACGTTGCCGGCGACGATGTTGTTCTGTTGGCTGTTCATTTGAACTGTTCATACCGTCATTTGTCTACCTACTGGCTAGATACGTTGTCGATTCTGGTTGGATGGAAATTCGCCATTGTACGTTTGGTACTCAGTAATTTCCACCCCGTCAACAACGACGATCACAACAAAAACAACACGAGTAGTAGACACACGTTTCAAGACATCAAACAAAGGCATTCATAACAACTCACCTCAGTATATGTGTATCGACATAAAAAAACAAAAAAAAAAGAACTTACCTCAGAGGTTGATCAGACTCAATGTTACCCACGCCTCTGACGCCCTATATGTAGAGTGGAAAACTAGAGACGCGGCATCGTAATGAACTACTGGTTTGTTTAGCTACTTTCGTTAATAAATGAAGGTGCGAGATGGTGGTGTTTATTATTGTTTTTAAGTGCAACCCTGTGGCCCGCAGCAGTGTCTCAATAAATAACAATAATTAACAAATGCCATTGATGTGGTGTTGTTGCAGTTTCTTCGACGCCGTACGAGGACGATCGTATCGATTTCACAATCGCGGACATCCCATTACTTAGCAATCTTGGCTACATCTCAACTGCAAGCTTCCCCATACACTGCAAGGTGTTTGGGGAGGCGCTGAAGGGTGCCGTTGTCGGCCAGGTAAGCATACAACATCACAACGGCTCGTCACTTCGTCACATCATCACCTATCACTACTACTACTGTATATTATACCATTGTTCTTTGTTGTGCGAGATTCTGTTGCTGCGGCTGTTGTGCTTTATCACTTCATTGTCCGTTTCTGGCACCGCCAGTATTTATCATAAGCCCAAGTCGTTAACGTTGCGAACCAATAAGAAAGATATGACGCGGTGCCAGTTATGTTCATTCGCTCAGAAATATCTGAGGTTCTCTAGATTACCTTTTCAAGCGAATTGAAATCACTACGCTACGAATGCCGCCTCTGTTTGGTATAGAGCCGGCTCTGTTTGCTGCCGGTGCATAGCAACCAGCTTTAGTTTTTACTTGACAATTATTAATGATCCTTCCGCGGGTTGACGATTATTATGACTACCTCACGTAATTTAGCGCTACTGGATTCTGTCTCAAAGAAAATTGAAATCTAAAATCAGGCTCAATTAAGACTTTCCTGTCCGGAATTGGTTTTCCCATAAAATTTTATTATCTCGTTTAAGGGACTCGCGTTGTGAATTCGATGCTTATTCGCGTAACCGTTATTTAACGAGCCCTGCTCAAGTCAATAGATGCATCGGTACTGATCACCCATCATTCTTTCCGCATTGGTTACATTTAGTATCATTCGTGGAAGTCAAGTTGCGTGCAGACGATGTAGATTGTCCCGCCGAGCCCCGCCGAAGGACTGGGGGGGCACCTTTAACCGTAGACTCTCGACCTTTGTTGTACCTATCCCGAATCCGTGAGGTTGGATTACTATAATTGGTTACTGGCGAGCAAGCTGCAACGCAAGCTCGTGCATACTCGATGACGACATACGCACTCGCATACCCAGCTTCAAAGCCGTTTGTTGCGTGATGTTGACAAAATCCCTAACTACCTCAACACGTCCTACTACGTGTCTACCGTTTACAGACGGCGACGTTCAAAGTCGAAGCGTACAACCATCTCTCGGAGAAGACGATCGTTGGCGGAGAGCACTTCATCGCATCCATCACAACGCCACAGGGCTTCACTCAACGAGTGGACGCCAGCGACCACCGGGACGGCAGCTATTCGTTCAGCTACAGGCCCTGCACGGAGGGACTTCATCGGGTGGCCATCAGCCTTCGCGGGGCGCCGGTGGCCCAATCGCCGTACAATATCAACGTTCGGCTAGGCCGGTAAGCGTCGCTGGGCCACTTTTTGTTAGTGCCCACTCACAATCGTTTAGTGCCCGTAGCTCTGGTTTGCTCTGGTGGCAGGCGGGCTATTTCCTGCGTTTTAAGGGGTTTCTGCGAGCAGTACCACACATTTCTTTGATTGACCCCTCTCCCGCCCGCCCGCCCGCGCTCCCTTCCGCAGAGCATGGTCTTCGCCGTGCCAGCTTTTGTTTGCTTGTGCTACCATATGTAGAGGACATTGCCGATATTTCTAGATGAATACTGATGCTGGTGATGACCATGCGGCTGCGAATACAGGAGCAAGTGGTGGCGTCGTCGCAAAGGGTGTCAACACAAACATCTATAGCTCCACAATACGTTTGAATATAACAATTTGGGTACATGTTTACACAATGCTCTTGATTTGGTCTGTTTGTTTGAGTCGTTTTCACGGCTACTGTTGTTGTTATTGATAATGACGTTATTGGTGTTATTGATATGAACGATGTTGTTGTTGTTGATGCTGTTATAATGCCTGTTGTAAGTATTACTGCATTCCTCACGTATGTGGTCGTTGTTGTCGTTTCTGCTGTTGTAATGCCTCTAATTAATTTCGGCATAATCATACTCAAGGTATAGCCATCATCATATTTATTGTTAGGCCGTTATTGCAATAATTTCTGATTGTGGTTCTTTTTTGTAATTGCTACTTTTTTGGCTTATAGCTACTACGTTTGGCTAAAAGTTAGCGTATGCGATAATACGCATAGGTTCTTCTTATATATATATATATATATATATATATGTAGCAGTACTATATATATGTGTATATATATATATATAGTACTGCTACATATATATATATATATATATATATATATATGTAGCAGCACTATATATATGTGTATATATATATATATATATATATGTAGCAGTACTATTAATATAAATATTATTCCAGGACATAACTAAACCTATTTGTCCATATTAGCTATGGTTTATTTGCGTAATCAAACGTAAGCTTCGTTGCCTAATTATAATCATGTCTATTATTATGAGCGGTTCGGTGTCGGTCGTGGCGATTGCCAGTGTTCGTCTTAGTTGGTTGTCGTCGATATCGTTCTCATCAATACGCTTTGATTAGTAAATTTGTTAATTGGTTTTGCGGTGTCTCTGCTAATTAGATCGTACGAAAACCTGCCGACTGAGCGTCCGATCGTCGTGTTTGGTGGCGAAGGCGAACGAGAGGGCAAGCTATGCCGTCCCTGGGGCGTCTGCGTCGATCATCAGGGTCGAATTGTTGTTGCTGACAGGTCTAACAATCGAATTCAGGTCAGTCTAGCGACACGCCTTGACAATAATGAGACGCGCGTAACTTTATGTGAGACGCGGCCTAAACGCTGCGTTCATAATGACCATTTACAGGCGCATTATCGGGCTATAAATTTACCTTTTAATGTATGGAAAATATGACAACTTAAATTAATTTTAGAAAAAATATGATCGACAATGGATGGTGTATTGCTGCTGGTCGTGTCGTTGTTAAGATTGTTTTTTTCTTCAAAGCGTTAGCTTCCTTTTGTATACAGTTATGTATGTATTTGCAGCTAAGACAAACTCTTAGCCGTGTTAGCAGCTGATACTAGATCATCAATTTTTTCCGCCTACGGGCTTAAAATTATCATGAGACACATCCTCAATGCACCAAGGGCCAGTTAGACATGTTGAGAAATATCAAGTGTTGGTTTTCCCCAACCGTTCTTGTGGCAGCAGGAGCATGGCCGCTGAGTCTCAGCGAACGATATGATCTAATATCTATTCTCAATGAGCATCGCCTAAAGAAATGTGGGTCAACAACAATAGATGTAACTGCAAAGGAGCATGGAACCGGCGACACCCCCGGTAGATGTCAACCATAACTAAGCAACAGATTCTTGTGCAGTTTTGATTGTTGCTACTGTTATTGCTGTTGTTGCTATTGCCGCTGTTGTTTTACTCGTTTAGACGATGGAAACCTGTGCGGCTGAGGTGGCGCGTGTCATTGCATACCGGTTGTACTACCGGGGGATAGAAAACCGTGTGCAGCCATACATTTCTGAATTTCTCTCGTTAGAGGCCAGACCGGCGACGAACGCGATATATGCTGACTAGGACCGTGACTGTGGCGGAGCTGTGCAGACAATTTATATGTTGATTGGGTGATTCGCTAGCTGGCGAGCGGGACAAAGAGCTTCCGGCGATCCGAAAAGGTGACCTGCGTCCCCCTAACGGCGGTCGAAATCACCGCGGCGCTGTCGTGATGTTCGATCAGTATCGAGTTCATTCGCAGATCTTCTACAGATGTCCCCATGCTCTCATTTGACGACACCGCTGCGCCATCCACAGTTTTCGCTACCATTATTCAGCTGACTTTACCTCCGCAGTATACAGGCAGCAACGAGTAGTACACCGTCGCTGGCTGGGAGGGAGAGAAAGGCGCGGAGGAAGATTGGGGTCAACAGCTTTTAGGGGTTCGTACTCGAGCATTGAGAGCGGGAACGCGAAAGAGAAAAGCTCGCGTGTGTATATATATATATATATATATATACAGAGAAATGAAGACAGGGAGAGACACCCCGAGGGGAGAGGAAGACGGGTAGATGCGTGACCAGAAACAACCAGGCCACATTGAACCGGCGCAGCGAGTGCCGAACCTTAGTCTAACTCGGAAGGAACTCATCCCTCTCTCGCCCTTCATCTATCTCATCTCAAATCTCTCTATCTCTCTCTGTTTCTGTCTATATACTAAAGCGGACAACAGCACAAACAAGCAACAAGCGTAGATAGACGAGTAGACAAGCCAGCGCTTCTTAGGAGAGTGACGAACGAACCCCGGCTTCCCCCGGCGGCGCCCCCCACGACACCCCCCAGATAAACTACCTACCCTAACGTGTCCGGCGAGTCTGAGAGGGAGGAGAGGCGGATAGAGGGAGAGAGGGTGAAGTCATCGTGCCAGCAGTTCATCCAGTAACAACAGCCATCGCAACCGCGAAGGCTTACCTATGTTGCCTGCTAACTTACCGCTTGACCCGCGAATGATCGCGGTCTTTTTGTCTGGAGCTCAAACACCTCGCGCATCCGGTAGAGCGCGAAACAGAACAGGGCAGAGAGAGAGGAAGAGGGAACGAAGGAGAGAGAAAGAGGGTGCGCGGATGCAGTACTTCGTGATCTCGAAACTCGTCGGCAGGTTTAGTCAGCACCGTACGTGCGGCTTAGTGATATTGCTTGTTAGACCTCGCGCTTTAATAAATACCGGACGTGCCACCTGATATGATACATACTCGTATGTGCATGCACGCATGCATGCTGGTTCCGCCGAGATTGTTGTTGTTGTTGTTGCTGTACGTTACGTGCAGCATGATTAGGAATTGGAAAGAGCAGTTGAGCTGGTCCGGATCCGCTCGTAGCATTAGCCACCATCAGTCGTCATGGCTTTCCCACCTGATGTAGTCTGGGTTCTCGTGACTGACTAAACGTGTAATTTTTGGCAAATATTCGTGGTCACGAATGTCAAGCTGTGAAAACTTGCATACTAGTTAGTTAGAAAGATGGAGGCGACCTATAGAGCGGCCCACACACTAAACATGTTGCTAAACGCCCTGGGCGATCTCCTTTATTGCTCACGTTATGATCGCGTATAGCGCTTGAACTCTAAGCATATTTGAGTTAGTGTGAGCAATAATAAGGCATAAATTTTATCGTGCTTAATCCTACATTTGGAGTCGTGTGGCTTGCTACTCGTATGGTCACATGAATTGAGTTGACTGAGGACCCTACGATAGACAATTATAGTGACGTTTTGAGTATACAATTATGTGCGTTTTCTGTAAAAAAGTGCCCGTATTGCACCACCAACACGGCTATTGATGTATTTCGGTCAGAACTTTCCAGATACTGAATTAACATGGATATAGAAGGGTACATGCACATACAAAAGGTGTCTATGTGCATGTATCTTTGTATATACGTAGCAACCTGCCAAACGTATATAATAGTCCTCGTCATTTCTACCGATTTATATACATTTATTGGGCGGTGAATCCATTTACCGGCGGTGGAAATTGCCTGTTACCAATTTAAATTAATAAACTGAGCACTTTAGCAGCTGGCTTCATGCGGCGAGAATAGCCTCAGTGTTTGCAGCTCGCGTTGTTGTGGTGAAAGAACCATCGCCCAAGAGACCCTTAAGATTTCTTCCTAGTGAGCGTAGTGAAAAGTTTTAGTACGCTTCTGCAGAATAGCAATCGCTCGTTCATTGCACCACCGTTTCCAAGTTCGATTGTCCCAGAATGTCACTCTTGAGGAAGAAGAAGATAGCGATCGTCATCTTGTCAGCCGATTGCTGCCGTTTCACCTTTGTGGGTGCAAGCGCTCCAATGCCTGATCACTCAAGCTCTAAAACTAGAATAGAGAGCCATACAGATGTTCCTACGTCTCATCACCTGCGGAGAGTCTCGAGCGCAACATAGACTGGCTCTCTCTCGGGAAAGACTCGCGCCTCTTTTTCGTTCAGTGACAGATCGATTTTTTTTTATTATGTCTGAGTTGTTATTATTACTATTATTATTAAGTGTTTTTTTTTGTAATGTTAACTTAAATGTTTTTTATACGATGAACATGACTTACCTATTTTTTAAGGCAAATGTGCTGCGTTAAAAAATCCAGAATCTGTTAGTATGTAAGAAAAAGTGAAAACTATTCTGTAACCGTTAGGCAATCATCCTCTGCAAGCACAATAATGCGTATTTCTGTTGTCAACAAATTGTCGAAATATACCTAATTTATATATATATATATATATATATATATATATATATATACACGTAATATTAGTTACGAGCTTGTGTCACTGATATTGTTTGCTGTTTGGTTTGGTTCATTCAGATATTCAATCCTGACGGCTCGTTTCATCTAAGTTTCGGATCGGCGGGTTCACAGCCGGGCCAATTCGACCGTCCCGCCGGCGTAACGATCGACTCAACGCGAAAAATTATTGTCGCCGACAAGGACAACCATCGAATACAGGTAGGATTGCACCTCATTTCACCACATTGGCAACTGGCAACCGATCACACATCTGACAAGCTAATTACCTACAGAATCATTTAGTACGCAGACAGGACAGACGCAGACACCGCCGCATAGCTGGACGCAGCTAGAAACCAGTCTCAGCCGCCCAGCGGGCCATCCACACAAGGGCATCGCATTGAACACACCACAAAATTTCAGCAAGCATCAACGCCAATAAGTAGCCGTGGCTGCTACGAGCAGCGAACGTACGACGGAAGCGAAGATGAGCGACCGATGAATTGGCCACTCCAACGTTTTTTCCATTCTGTCCGCGAAAAGCGCATTTGTCTCGCAGACTCGCACTTTCGGAGCACTGCCCGGATCCACTTAATACCTACGGCGGATTCATCAATATATATATATATATATATATATATATATATATATATATATATATATATATATATATATATATATATATATATATATACATATACATATATATTAATGATGGCGATGTTGGCCGCGGTTATTGTTAGAGGTGCGTGGTGGTGGAGGGGGTGGGCGGGAGGGAGGGAGGGTGAAGCGCCTTGACCAAATTCCGATCTTCTCTGTGAATACGTGTATGCTACAGTTGCCCATTTATTTCGACTGACTTCGAATGGGGTGTGCCTCGCGATCAGCTGCTCGCAAAAGCCATCCTCACCACGCGCTAGGCAATTGGCTGGCTAGCATAGATGGATGAACGGATATAAGGGGATAGTCTGCTGGCCCGCCGCAATTTCACCCCACGTCAACGATTCTCTACAAACACTACCATCTCATTGTACATCATACGACGACGACACGTCCACTTGCCTTGCTTGTTTGCATTCATTGCAGAATTCGGACAGCGCTAGCATTCGGTCTTCTTGTGGTGTCTTTTCTTTCTGCACCGATCGTATCGATTCGTGTCGACACCAAATCCTATAGGCATGACAGGCGCAGTGTAAGAGAGTTCTAACACCTGAGTGTTTGCATACAATACGCATCTGACGCGTACATGTCCACACCCTACATCACTATGACTAGCAGTCTAGAAGCTGAAGACTGAAAGCGATACTAAACGTGAAGCAGCAAGGCGGGGGGGGGGCGGGGGGGAAGATGGGAAGTGGATTTTCGAATGCCTGGTCGTGGCCGTGGCTAGCCATAGACTTAACCGTGGGCCAGTTACCTAAGCAGTAGTAATCAGTTATGCTCGAATTATCTACTCTAGCCGCTCTAAAACAATAAGATAATAATCAAATAGACACATTTAGTAAAATGTGCCCACCTTCAAGTTTGCTTGCCACAGATGCGCATGATATGAGTCGGCCAGAATGAACGTGGCGCAGCCTTATGAGGCACACATACCGGAGTAGCTGCCTGCAGTGGATTTATGTATGTGCATGTCCAACAGACAACTTGTACCGGAGGTACGCGCCGTCAAGGATGTTGGCGTTCTTGTACGATTGGTTTTAGAAAATACGCGATACAAGCAGCGGGAACCGAACTTTGCTATTTGAAGCATGATCTTCAAGTTGTTAATAGCAGAACCAGATTCGTACGTTAGATTACACAACACTCTTACACCAAGGCTGTTGTTCTGCTTGCCGTATGGGCCGCCAGCCTTGCGTGCATAATAGTCCTACTAGAAAAAATCTGTCTCCAACCTATTTATAAGCGGACTTGTGAATCACTTAAATTGTAATGTTTACGCAAATACTTAAATTCGTTGTTGATGTGCATGGGGAAACAGACTTTCATTCTGTCAAGGACATTGACCATCAAGTGAACTGAAGTATGGCTTCATTGGTTGTGGACACTATATTTAGGGCAAGTGCCTCACTTCAATCTAGTGTATAGCACTAAGAGCTGTTGTCGATGTCAGCGTTAGTTGCCAAAGCATTTTTCTTCAAACAAAAAGAGCCCTGGCAACTAGCTTTGTTTTTGGGGCTCTTAGTGGCAATCCGTGGTGATCTTATAGACCCTGCATTCGAATTGCACGTTTACATTTTGCCACGAAATCAACAACATTAATGACTTATGACAGTAGTAGTGTAACCTACATGTGAAATGAATCTCCTCATTTTATTCGATGCTCCTTTCTGTGTTGGTTCTCCGTAGACTCAGAGGACAAAATTGCAAAATCTAATCCGTCATTTCTGTGCGTGCTTCGGCGTTGCAGATATTTTCAAGCCGCGGCGAGTTTATCGTGAAGTTTGGCGAGCGCGGCTCAAAGCTCGGACAGTTCAACTATCCGTGGGATGTGGCTGTGAATGCGGATAACCAGATTCTCGTGTCGGACACGCGAAACCACCGGGTGCAGCTATTTACGCCCGAAGGTGTCTTTATCAACAAATATGGCTTTGAGGGTGCCCTCTGGAAGCAGTTTGACTCTCCCAGAGGAGTAGCTTTCGACCTTCAAGGTGCGTATCTAGGCTAGAAACGCGTGCACTGTGGAACTTCCCGAGATGGTTGTTCGTTACATTGGGGACACTAACTTCTTGTCCGCGTAGGATGGGACACTGCTTAATTAGCTAGTTAAGCAAGCTCGTACACCAGCCATTTGGCATTGCCTGAACAGACTCCAGACATTTACTCGTTGCTAATCCATTTTAAGTCAACTGTCGTTACACAGCAAGTGATTGTTTGTAATTTTTTTTTGCTGAGCAGACAGAGGCGAACAGTTGTTTCCTCGTTGACGTGAACAGACAGGGCATTCTCAGGCAATTTCTTCTACCATCGTTCTTGGTGCCTACTTCCTCGCATACGTTAGTTTCTGGTTAACGTGTAGCCAAGCGCTAGCGATTGTGTTTTCTCTTATGTTTGTTCGTGCGGTGGTGCCAATGGTTTGTGTCGCGTTAATGAGCCTTGATTGGGTAATCGATAACTTTTTTAACGTCAAGAGACTCGTTAAGAGCCTAATGAACATTATTTAAACTTCGCAAATAGCAGCACACACAGAGCACACGGACACGAAACCCGGGCGCCCCGTCTCAGTGCGTCTAGCTTTTACTATTGTCTCGACTGCACAACAGACTGCAGACCTCTGGCCGGCTTGTTGGGGTGGCCAACTTTCAACGGTCAGAGTCGACCAGCAAAAGCGACGCTTTATGATGGCAGAAGCGTGTGTTTTGTGCTATTGTTGAGTTTTGTCTCCGTGGCTTCGAAGCGTAGTGGGTGGGCGCATGGTAGACAGCCAGATAGACAGCAAGGTAGACATTATCATAACGTTGCTGCTGTTGTTGTTGTTGTTGTTGTTGTCAGACGGTCAATCACTTTCCTACGCCAAATGACTGCCGCGTTACGTTGATGCCTGCCTGCCGGCTTGTTTGACTGGATGGCTGACTTTCCTTTCGTTCTTAGTTGTCGTGGTGTTTACGCGTGGCGGGTTGTTTTCTTTCCCGTGGTCGTACTTTCTGTCTATCTGTCTGTCTGTCTGTCCGTGTGTCGGTCTGTCTTTGTCTTGTTCATGTTGTTCATTATCTCGGCATATTCTGATGATGTTTTCCGTCAGAAACGGGTAGCACTCAAGCTTCGTACAAATCGGGCATCGTTTCGGGCAGATTTGCTGTCTGAAACGAGACAATTTGCGACGAGACGTGTCTATCAGTTTGCGCTCGCCTTCGACTGAGTCGTCTTGTGTTGCAACAAACAACAGGCGGACTTGTGAGCTTGAGGCCAACTATGCACTACTAGTACGGAAAGGAAGAAGAGAAAAATTGTGAAGGAGAAACAAAAAAGAGGTGGTTGTGACGGCAGGCATTGGTTAGACAGCAAACGCGATAAACGCGAAGAGCAGAACCTGCAAAAAATGGAAGCGCAAAGTGATAAAGTGGCTTGTGTCGTTTTTGCCGCTTAACAACGAACGTTAGCAATGACGTTTGATCGATGGCAATCGTTTACGTTACTGTCGAACACTTACCGATGACAAACGACCATTTGCATTGTTGTTATTGGTCGTTGGGTTGAGCGACATGGATGTCGTCCACTGTTGTCGTTTTTGTTTTTGTCATTGAGATCGGCAATAAATTGTCTCTCACTGCAAACACCGCCCGTGGGTAACGGATTTAGAAGAAAGAATGCACATATTAGTTACATAATAGTTAAATCATTAAATTTAAACACGCTTTTTGTAACATTTAACTAACTAACAAGGAAACTTACAGCTGACATCGACCCATTGCAAAATTTTCTGTTTGCTTGGCAAAGCTTTGCACTAGAATTCAATTTTATGGTGAGCAGTAGTTTGTAGCTAGATAGCTAGAGAATAGTGCCTACAGAATTCTAATTCTCACGTTGATAAGGTAACAGCAATGCAATCATTACAAGCCTACATTATAATCAATGCTGCACAATACGGACCAGTTGCCATCTAAGATGTGAGATTTTCGTAGCACATCGTCCAACATATGCGCATACCATCAGACGTAACACGCACTCCATCGAACCGTAATTTCGCTTACGACAAGATAAGTCGTAATCTTCTCATCTCTCTCTCATTCCCATCTGTTTTATTTGTTACTCGACACCATGTGATCCATTCGTCAGGCAATATGGTGGTGACGGACTTCAACAACCATCGCATTGTCGTCATTCGGAGCGACTTCCGATCGGCACAGTTCCTCGGCTTCGAAGGCTCGGGCAGCGGCGAGTTCACACGGCCGCAGGGCATCGCCGTCGACTCCGAGGGCCACATCATCGTGTGCGACTCGCGCAACAACCGCGTCCAGGTGTTCCGGCCCGACGGGACGTTCCTGTGCGCGTTCGGCGAGCAGGGCAGTGAGGTCGGCAAAATGGATCGGCCTTCGGGCGTTGCCATCTCGCCCGAAGGCCGTGTGGTCATCGTCGACTTCGGCAATCATCGCGTGCAGATCTTCTAAACGTTGTCGGAGTTGTCGTCGTCGTCCCGTAATTCAGTGAGAAGTGTGCCCCCATCGACGTACAGAGCCTCGACGCAGCAGTGCACGAATAATGCGCACGCGAGAGAGCAATGCGAACGGCCTTGTTCCATACGGTTCGTAGCTACTTGCCACTTGCGTATGCCAACAACGCCAACATGAACTTAGAATTGCTAATTTATATATATATGTATATTTATATATATGCATATAGGTATCAACTTCTTAGCGAACATGAGAAAAACAGGAGTTAGTGTCGCTAATGCCAACGGTGTGCGCGGTACGAGACGGTGCAGAAAGACCAATTAGATTGATGAGCAGTGGCAGTGAGATTTGGGCAGCTAATCGTTCTAAAGGACAGCAACGTCGCCATGACAACCACAAGCTAATAGATCAGTGTGGGTTCGAATCTGTTCAAATGACTAGATTCGTTCTTCTTCTTTGGTCGTTGAGCCTAGTTGGGTATCCTGCTGCTGCTGCTACATTCGTACAAGGCCAGTGTAAGAATACTATGATCTGACTTCAGAGGCAAAGTAACGGCATACCCTAGTTCCTGATTACCCGATGTAAACGACCAGTAAGCTCGAATATACCTAGGACTTTTCTTCCGAAAAACCTTGAAAATACGACCAGCGCCGCTTTGCCAAGATGAGTTGCATAGAGGTTGAGACCGAGATTTATATATATATGCTATTATGCATGTGTGGATCTTAGGATATGTGAAGAGAAGGGAAAGAATTCCACGATAAGTTGCTTAGTCTAATGAAGGCTAGCCAGGCAAGGCAAATTTCGCCGTTACTATGCGCACACAAAGACATGTATCTCGCTGTTCAATGAAAACAAAACAAGTGGACCAGCCCGTCTCTACCCCATTGCATAAGAGTGTCGATATCCACCATACCCGGTCCTGATCAAAGTCTGCTTTAGGGGTGTTCCTGCTTAGACATTGCTCGAACAAGAAACAAAGAATAATGCACCCTTCAGTGTTATTAGCCGTCAGTCAGATCTTTGTTGACAGAAGACAGAAAGTACAGTTAAGAGTGATGACGACAAATAGCTGATGGAAGAAGAAATGAACTCTATAAGAGATCTTCAGTGTCGCCTGCACATAATAGTCAAATGTGTACATACGTATATATATATATATATATATATATATATATATATATATCTGAACCTGTGAATCTATCGTGTATAAACGTCGAGAAACTACCTGACATAATAACTTAGCAACAGATTACAATGCGTAAACTACAGACCAGAGCCTACATCGAGAGCGCACGCTTACGTAAGCAGAACGTACGGAAGAGAGATAAAGTAAAGCCAATTCGAGGTGATTTAAACATGCGTTTATACAAAACTTGTGTATGTGGGCAGACATACATTGGACAGAGAGAGAGCGAGAGTTGTGTCTAGTCAAAATGATGGCCATGCTGCCGGATAGCGTAGTTGCCGACCGCCTACCTCTCCCCCATACGTTTTCCCCCCGGTCACCTGTGTATAAAGATATCTCGGCGTGTCGGCTCGCGCGCCGGGTACAACAGCATCCCCCTATGTCCTCTGTTCATAGCATTCCTTTGTTCCATGGCTGTAGCCTCCACCATAAGCATATCCTTCTCTTGGTTGGTAGTACCAATCATAGGCATCAGTATCAGCTAGGCGATTTAAGGGCCCACACTCCACGGGCACTGCAACAACTGTTACTACTACTACATTACTATGCAGTGTCCTAAAACGTATAACTACGAAAACCGCCGAGCACGAGCCACGAGTAGCCGTAACAATCTAACGTACGTTTGGATAGCAAAATTAGGGAGACTTGTTCCTCTCCGGTCTTGCATCGTCATGCCTGTCATGTCGTGTTGTGTATTTCGTCGCACCCCATGCATATGTCCCAGTGCGATGGCAAATCCTTGCCGTCGGCAGCCACATACAGCCAGTGATGGCTACCGGGTAACGCCCGCTAATCGAAAGTTGAAGGTAATGACGCGTTTACGTCAGTAATTGTCGAGTGTCACTTGTGCTAATGATCGAACCCTTTCGTATACAAGAAGGCTAGAATCGTATTCGAGTCAATGCTATAATGGTCGCAATGTTGCTATCATGGTCGCTTCTGTACACTTGGCGATTATTCTACTGAACGCCAGTCATCAACAACCAACACAGCAACAGCAAAAAGATAGAGCTCTTAACGAATAACGATGTTAACGATTGGTTGATTGGTTCCTACTTCTGCTGCGCCCTGCGTGCAGAATAATAGATGAAAAGCATTCCAATCAAACGCTTCTATAACACTAGGGCTAGTTACGACAATTTTTATTATTTGTACCATTATTAAGAATATTGTTGTTATTGTTACTCATATTCCTATTACGAAGATGACTACAAACACATGACAGTGTTGTGTTCCTATCTTTACGCGGTTTCCTTGAGCGGATATATGTAATGCGTCTGATACGGAATAATAATAATTATTATTATTGTCATAGCAACGGTGAGGAGACGAGCTATAAGCGGTTGTTGCTCTCACGTTTAGTGATCTCATATCCCACGTAGGGTTTCTACCGCTGCTCCGAATATTGACCCTAATTGTTTATCCTTCGGTATGTATTATTATGATTATGCTGATGATGACCATTGCCAATACTATTAATTTTTTTTATCAGTGCTAATATTATAACAATTATTATTACCACTACCAGTGCTTCTACTACTACCACTACGAATTCACCAATTACTATGACTATGCTAGCCGTCAGTTTAGGCTATCTATAATATATATATAACAAAACCAAAACGTGATGTATTAATATATTGTATGATTATTACTATTATAATACATAGCTACAGCCAGTCCCAGTAGCGAACACAACAGAAGCGAGTAGCGAGGAAGAGCTACATAAATGTATGTAGGTAGATAGGTAGGAAGCTTGGTGTTTGAGCGGTGGTACTGGACGCGTGCAGCTCTGCCGTCTGACTTCGGCTTGCGATTGGGCTCTGGTTGGGTCGGGCATCGAAGAACAACCAACAGGCCGCCAATCGGCCGCGCGCACCTTCTCGCCTTGGCCATCCCGCTACAGTTGTGGGTGGTGATGGCGATGGTGATTTGACGCGCTGGCCGAGACGCGCGGCCGACGGGTACAGGTTCAGAAGACACTGTAGGCGATGCTCGGGCCACCAGCGGTCGTCGTGGGCCCCCGATGATGGTGGAGGCCGTGCCCGCCATAAGCGCACCCCCGCGTGTGAGTGTGTCGTTTCTAGTCTATGGCGAATGACAACCGAGAAGGGCAAAAGCCCCCAGAGAGGCAAAGTGTGCAGGCAAAATATGATGATGATGATGACGATTAGGATGATGATGATGATGATGATGAAGAAGAATAGGAGATGAAGGAGCAAAACAAAGCAGAAACAGAAGAGAGAGAAGAAGGCTCGGGCCCCCAGATGAGGCGGCCAGTGCAAAACCGACCCGGTGACAAAGTTCCTACGAACGAAAGTTCCTACTAGGTATAAAAACATGAATGTTCGTCGTCACGATTACGGTGACGAAGAAAGTGGTGATGATAGTAGTAATAATAATAATGATAATGACGATGGCGACAATAACATTCGAACGATTAACCAACCGCTCACCGAGATGGATGAACGAAAATGTTTCAGTTTGTATGTATATGAACATACGTTTAGGTTGGTACATGCACATGTTTGTGCACTATGTATACACGTGTAGATGTATGTATGTGCAAACAAATGTATACAAGTATATCCTAAGTACGTATGTGTTTATGCAGGCACACATGAACATTTGAGTCCTCTTGTAGAAGCATCCACCCCAAGCGGACGTGTAGACGTGCCAAGATTTTCCTTGCGGCTTCGTAATTGTTTGTTTCGTGCTGCAAAGTATATTTGCGCGCTGACATTAACCCACCCTATGTTTTCGCTAATAACGTTCCTAAGAGCGCATTTGTTGTCAACAATGATACTTCTAACCACCGCCAGGATTGAGTTTTGACACATTCGTGTACCTAGTTCGACCGTAAGAGTTGGGAGAAACCTTATATATATATATATACATTTCTATTTTACTTGGTATTGCATTCCGTAAGGGTGTACAAACATATTACTTCGCAGTTGTTTTAGCAGCGCTGAATGTAGGGATTGCAGAGGAGTGTCGTCATCGTCTAAGGGTGTGTCTTATATTATATGACAGTAATCTGTAGAATAAGTCGTAGAACAGTAGTGTAGTCGAGCACGGCTAATACGCAAGGGGGAGGCTTGAAACGAGGAAACAAACGGGTCAGGCCTTCGTCATTGTGTTGAATGAACAACATCAGCAAAGCCACATACGGGCATATATATATATATATATATATATATATATTATATTTATGCCCGTATGTGGCTTTGCTGATGTTGTTCGACACTGACACATATATATATATATAAATATATATTCGTGTCGATGGTGACGTGTTGTTTGGTGTGCCGGTGCTCGGCGATGCTTCAGTCTGTTTTCGTCATACAGCTATATGAGCTATACCAAAAAGTAAACGCGGCAGCGGAAGAAGAGAAGAGAGAGAGACAAGGGAGGAAAATAATGGCCACGCAGACAGGCCATGTGTTGCTTGATCGTGATGCGTGTGATCTATTACGAATAACATTAATTATTACCATCGTACTTTATGATCATTCTTATAATTATTACTATTGATCTATTTAATCTATTATCTTCATCGAACTTCATCAACTAGCATCTAGTTTAGATGACTATTGACTAAAGGTGTGAGTGAGTAACTCAGAACTGACGAGCCACTGGCCAACTAGCGATTCGGCCTCTCGCCGACTGCGGCTCTGAAGAACAAACGATAAGATGATACTCATGGTCAATCATGTCGCGTTCAAGCAAAGTGTGTCGCTGCTTCGGCAAAAAAACGCCCTCGGGCGAATGAAAATCGACTATACAAGATCACTTCTACCTCATCATCAAAATATTACACAGTTTTCATGCAAGCCCTTGCCCCCCATACCATTCCATGTTCCTCCCCCCCCCCCCCCCCATGTTTCCCCCCCCCCATGTCCCCCCCTCCATGTTTCTCCCCCCCCCATGTTTCTCCCCCCCCCATGTTCCTCCCCCCACGTTCCTCCCCTCCCATGTTCTTCCCCCCATGTTCCTCCCCCCCCATGTTCCTCCCCCCCCATGTTCCTCCCCCCTTATGTTCCTCCCCCCTTATGTTCCTCCCCCCTTATGTTCCTCCCCCCCCATGTTCCTCCCCCCCCATGTTCCTTCCCCCCATGTTCCTCCCCCCAGATGTTCCTCCCCCCAGATGTTCCTCCCCCCAGATGTTCCTCCCCCATATGTTCCTCCCCCCCATGTTCCTCCCCCCATGTTCCTCCCCCCCATGTTCCTCCCACCCATGTTCCCCCCCCCCCCCCCGACGTTAATACGCGCCTTGTGTGCGTTTTCCCTCCCCCCATATTACTACTTGCCCTATGATAGATCTATGTCTATTGTCCTATAGTTCCTATTTAGCACGTAGTAGCGTGTGAGTGTGTTTATAGGTATGTGTGTTCTCATATTTGTCGTGTCGTCGCTATGATGTTCGTGTCTAGAGAGAGAGTGGGAGAGAGAGAGAGAAGAGAGAAAATGGGTGAATGATTGAAGTGCTAATTTTCCAACAAATCAATTGGACGACCGTCATAGTTCGCGCAGAACCGACTTCGAGATTGACTTCCTAGTACCGAGAATCAAACCGCGCTACGGTCACGTATACCAATGTGCGTTTTCACATGTACACTTTCATATATCCTAATCATTATCATTGTTATAACGAACCACTACGATTACTATTAACATTATTATTATAATTATTACTACTACTACTACTACTAATATATTTATTTGTAATATTAATCGTTTCATTCATGAAGCAATGCTATGAATATTAACTTGTGTATTCCTTTCGACGCCAGTCTTCTCAGCAGGAATGTATCAAGACTACTACTTGTATATATATATATATATATATATATAATATGGAATAGATGCGACAGAGTGTGGACTCTGAACTATGTAAACGTTCCATACTTTTTTCTCTCCAATAGAAAGGCAGTTTGCCTTTTAGCCGCCATTGCTTACCTCGTCAAGCAGTAAGCCGACGCTGAATTCCTATGTGCCATGAAAATGCTGGTGACGATCAGATTGAGTCGATCTGTTGTCAGCATTTTGCAGAGAGAGTCTTCAAGCACATCGAAACGTGACTAGCAGAGTGAAGATAGATATCGAAGTGCAGCAGCCATTAAGCGAATTCATTAAGCGAAAGTGTGTACGAATTTGTATTGATCATATACGGTGTTTGTCTTATTCTAAACGCATAAAGTGATTTCATGCGAGTACTGCGTTTCTCCCTATACATGCAAGTATCCATGAATTTCCCAGGACTCAGCCGGTCATCTAGACAGATAGACAGACAGGCTAATAGACGTGCTCGCGGCAACTCTTAACAACCCGTACATACTGCACGATGCACGCACGATATACAGAGAACGGAACAGAAGATGTAAAAGAAGATTAACGCAGAGTATAGCATCGCCCGTAAAGCGGATAATTATTTGTCGATGAAAACACCAGAGAAATCACTATACACTGGAAAGGCCACGTAATCGATGGGAGACAGAAAAGCAGAGAAGAGAGAGAGATAAATGTAGAGAAGTATTTCGTATGCCCAAAAAAAAGATGAAGACTAGAGTCCAAGATTCGTTCATAGCACGCGAGTGCTACTGAGTATATTTCTACTACGCTTTCACCCACCATGGGTGTCTAATGCCTAATGTATGTATATCCTGCTGTACGCAGACTGCTCACGCGTTGCTGCTGTAGCATTTTAAAGGTATCGATGCAATTAAAATAATTACAATAATAATAACAAAAAAGTTTGCATCGTTCAGCCTGATGTTCCCCTTTTTTACGAAGAAGTCGTCCCCGAGAAACAGCAGCGGCAGCAACAACAACAACAACAACAACAGCAGGATCCCCAGTGACAACGCTAGCAGTATTTAGAAACACGATGACAACGCCATCAATGACAACAATAACAGGGCTAGATTAGCAACCAAAACACCAATGACTACAAATCATATCTATGGGAACGACCTTCCATATATTGATACTTTGTTTGCGATTTTTTTGCTTGGCTCATCCGAGAATTCATTCGCATGCCACTCTCCTAGAGAAGCACGTGTAATGTAGTGCAAAGTATGTTTATATATCTATATATATATATATATATATATATATATATATATATATATATTGTGTGCGCGCGCTCAGCCGGGCGTTCGCACTTTAACCTAACTTTTGTTTGCCGTGTTTACGTCATCTTCATTTGGTTGTCCCAACGTTTCTTGTCTGAATTTCGGCATGACCTCTTCTATTTTGTTGTTCTCACCACTGAAGCGTTGTAACAACGATTTACTGTGAACTAGTCTAGTCCGCGCTGATAGTGGCAGTAACCGAATCAGTCAAATGGTTTGAATATCATCATGATCTCAGTAACGAACTGACTATATACCTATAGTACCACTACGATATAAGCCACTACGCTGATTGGTATATGTGTGTACACATGTATGTGTCTATATACGTATACATGTGTGCACGCAAATACTGTAATATATATATATATATATGCATATATATATATATATATATATATTTATATATATATATATATATATATATATATATATATATATATATATATAAGCGTAATATAGCGAAGGAAAGACATAATAGATGATAATTTGCTATGGACGTTTAGCGTTTGGCAAATGTCGAGTACGGCGCTAAACTGAAGATAGCCGTTCAGCGGCTGTCTGTAACCTGTACCCACTTTCTAAATGGTGGTTAAATTGCACATCGCCTACAAAATGTACTTTAAAAAGAAACTTGATAGAGCAGACGATATATTATACATCGAGACGGAATAAACGCAAGCCGAAATGACAACCAACAACGAAAGGTCGTCATGTATCGCCACGTGAAAGGAGATGCAGCAGATGTAACTCAAAGCGATGTCCAACGATCAGACTGATCGATAGCAGAGACAATACTCTATAGGGTAAAAAATACATACAATATAAACAATAAATGCCGATTGTACGTAATAATCTTCTGTGAAACAAGTGAGTGTTTATTTGTGTGGCTATTTTTATTAGCCTAAATATTAGTGTGCGGTAGAACGCCAAAATGGCGTCGAGCATGATGCATTTGATATAGTTATTAATTTAAAATGCGGAATACAGGCGACAAATAGCCTAAACTGATCATGATAGATTTAGGCGAAAAGAAGAAAAACGGAAAAATATAACAATTATTTAAAGACATAGAAATAATTGTTTATAGGCATTTATAGGCCTTCTAAGACACTCAGTAGAAAGTTTGAGCTTACCTGGCTTAACTCTCAGTAGAAGTTTGAACTTAGAATATTTCTTCGCGTTGTTCCAGCTATTAGTCATTGTTAAAAAAGTTTTATCTGCTGATGTTACAGGCTTAGTTACAACGAAACCGAGCCTCAGATAAAATTGGTGAACTATTAGTGAAAATTGGTGGCCTGGATAGTGCTTTACCTGTCTGTAGATATATTGTTTCACTGATAAGGGCTGACAGGTTCCCATTATCCAATCTCCCTTCAGCCGAATTATGAAGAATTTATTTAAATGGGTAGACCAAATTCAAATGTCACGCTATTTCACACGTTATTTATTCGACGGAACCGCAAACGCAATGGGAGGTGAGTAAATGAAAAACGCTCAAGGCGGTGCCGTACATAGAAGCTGCACATTGCACAAGGCTAGAGGCACGTAAAGAGCATCGCGGGGCAAATTGATACATGCGTGTCACGTGTAAGTAATCGCCGTGCACATTACGTTTACCTAAATATACATCTATTTTAAACCACATGTAAGAGTAAATACAATAATATACCACTCAACATATATATATATATATATACATTAGACAAGAAAACTCATATGAATTGCTACAACATGGCGACTAAAGACCTAAGTTACTAGTATTATGTAGCAAGTAATTTAGAAGGGATTTTTACCTCTCTAGCAAAAAGATACAAAATGGCGAGGCATCACGTTAGGTTGCGATAACTTCTGCGGAGTTGTTGCACGCCTTGATGATCTATAAAATATGAGAAGGACGCAAAACAAGACACACAAAGTACGGTTCTTGCGAGATATTAAAAGCTAGCGTAGCAATCTGCAACGTATAAACTCCATCCATAGGGGGCAGCTTATGAGAAATATAAATGGCATGGACCAGTAACTCTAAGTGCATGGTGTTGTATTATTCTGGTTTTACATAGGATCTCATCATAGCCACACCCATATACGAATTTTGTAGCACAGCGCTAGTAGAAACAAGGTTTTGTGCATTAGAAAGAGATCTTTCGTTAGAACGCCTATTAACTTTAAGCCATGCAGCGCAAAGATCATTACGTAGCATCTTGGTGAGATATACTCCAAACGGGGCTGCCATTTCATGTTCTTCTGAAAAACAAGTTCCGGGTACTTAGTCGTTTGAGTTTGAACCAAAAACAACTATATTGACGTTATAAGCATTAACAACCAATTCGAAGTTGGTCAAAATTCCAATTGCATTTTCCACATCCAGAAGTGACTGGCGTAAATGGGTATCCAAACTCGGGTGATGGCGTTGTCATCAGAAAATGCGATTGGTGAGCCAAGCTTGAGAGCCTATGTCTCAATAAAGTAGAAAGTAGCCAGCAAGTATGAAACAAACCGCTCGATAACCGACCTTGTAGAGTTCCGATATTACCTTGCAGCCCTGGGTATTCAAAGCGGGCAATATTTGCCCTGGAGCAGCCCAGATGAGCGAGCAAGCATCTGAAACAGAACTGAATGATCGAGACACTCGAACGCTTTTGCCACGCCAAGGAAGTAACTGTAAAGCAAATCTTACGCTCTTCATCAGAATCGGTCACCCGCTGCTCATACGTTAGTCAGCGCGAGGTTGGTTGACCAATTCTCAAATTCTTTTTTTATAACTATTATAGACTATATATTGATTATAACGTTATGACGTAGAATATAATATGTTCTCCAAAAATGCACCAACAATTATTTAAATAAAGTCAACGGCCGAAATGCGTCTATAATTGGCTGCGCGGAAACGCTGCCATTGAAACTAATCTATCTATAAAATAATAATAAAAATGTAATTTTTCACCCATGTTTCGTTTAGTGAGATTCCTATATCACTATCTATTCTAAGATGTTCGACTGTGATATTTCTTAAGATACCAGAGTGATGGTTTGCAATCGTCTTTGCAAGCTCGTCTGCAATTTTCTTCGCGCCGTCTAAGGCTGTTTCTGGGCCATCTAATAATGTAGATGGTAATTCCACATTACCCCGACATCTACAACAGGTTCTGTTGATGAACTTCCAGGGTTGAGGTGAGTCACGATGCTCGAGTTCTTCGATACGATTTTCAAAGAATGCATTATGAAGAATGCGTTCTCCGAAATGAAACAAAAAAAAGGCTCAGACTGCTTAGCGAAAAAGGCTATGATTGTTTAGCTAAAATATCTTTTGGTGTCAACGAAAGATTCGCACATCGCAATAAACTCAAACAGATATACAATTGGCGAGTTTAGCATGAAACAAAAGTAGGAGAAATTACCAAGCCAAAAGACTTATCAAGGAGCAACATTTTCCTGGCAATATCGAATGCTAAATTGACATTACCTCGCCAACTAATGAACGTCGTCGTATCTTGCGAGTTAGCAGCTGCAGCGTTTTCTAAAAAAAAACGTATAATGACACGGTAATGATCGGAGAAAAGCAAAGTCCAAAGAACCCGCGGTCTGGATAGTGGTGAATTTTGCGCAGGCAGTTAAAACTACATTTCTTTCTATACAAGAACCCGACCAACGTCCAGTTATTGAGGGCGATCCACAAAACGGAAAATTTGTCGCTATATATATATATATATATATATATATCAAATAAATACGGACGCCTTGATAATGTTGGCTTGCACTAGACCTGTTTGGGTCACGTAAAAATAGGGAAATACGTCGTTACAAGCGTCCGTTTTGAGCGGTATCATCGGCGAGAACCGTATAGTTTTTTTTTAGTTTCGTTGAATCTCCTTGACCGGCTCAAGAGCCGTTATAATCAAAATTGGACTTTTCTAATAGCCCAAGTCTTCTGGTTGCCTTACGCAGTTTAGTAAAATATTGTGTAGTAGCATTATTTTCTATAAGTGATTTCAGATTAGAGATATACTTACAAAGCGCAGCGTAAATTTAAGAATACGTATTTAATACTATACGTATAAGACGCATTATAACACTAATACGTATCTAAGACTCACCGGTGCGCTTGAGAACAAACTCATCAATCATATGAGGAAAGTCGGAATTGAATAAAAGGTTAAATGTTAGATATAGCGTTGATATTCGAGGACATCGGGGATATAAAGACAGATAAATACCTTTCACCATACCCAGTATTAGAAACCAGACCGATCAACGTATCCCTGGGGCCTTTATATAGTCTAAAAGTTGAGCTGATTTCATCTTACAGATGACTGTTGGTAGGGCATACGTTTATACTATATTCTGGCCAAACTTGTTTGACAGAGTCTCTTGCATCCTAGTTGACGCACCAATTCAGTCACTTGTTGATATACCCCATTGTTTATTCAAGCATTTATAAAAGCAGCCTCCATGGTTTGAGAGTTTAAAAAGGACATATTTTGCCAGTCGATTCTTGGAGGGTTAAAATATACAATAATAAATATAGATTGAGCAATATCATATATACAATCAAGCAAGTCACATATTATTTGTTTGCGATCCTTGCGCTTCGACAGCGAGACAGAATATGTAGCGTAAAAACATCCTAACATGATTTTGAGACTACGTCCCGCTCTGATCCGTCAATATCATTATCCATCGTTCCTTCACAACACGTTCTTATTTTTCGAATTAAGATAAACGCCAGCTTCTCGAGAGCCTCGATCACGCCAGACTGCTGAATTACATATTCTCACAGATTAGTTTAATTGGGGCGATTAGTTCTCGTAGTAGAGGGTATGAGTAGTGCCAACTGTAGGACAGAGGCATCGGGACGAGGGACTGCATGGTTACGATGAAACAACAAAGCCGAAAAACTTGTCAAGAAGCAACATTTTCCTGGCAACCTCAAACGCCAAATTGACAATACCTCGGCAACTAATGGTAGTTGTCATACTTCACGAGTTACGTTACCATGAATGATTAGATTGATGGGACCCTATTTTTTGCTCCCCGTGAACCCGCTCCACGAACCGCCTAAACGGCTGTACAATACCCAACTGGACGGTTGGACCCAGGTAGTTGATTATCGGACCCAGGTAGTTGATCGATTATTATAGAGATGTGCTGAGCAACATTTGACGTCCGATATGATGTCCTTACGTGTTTCTGCCTAACGACAAAGCGGTACGCTGAACGTAAACTAATGCCTTAGAAATGTGTCTTCACTGAAAACGCTTGCATGTTTTAACGAATAATTTTATATTTCCTCTGCAAACGTAACCACGTCACATAGGAGCAACGCCTAGATGTTCCGGCCATTTGTGAAAGAACGAGTAAAACCCAATGAAAAACCCAATTGTCTGTGGAAGTGTCACTAAAACAATTTATAGCTGAAACTGCTTTTACTAGTGCGTTTTTCTTCTCTTTGTTTCATCTTTAAATGATATGCTCTAACCACTCAGTGATGGTTGTTTTATACAGCAAGCGTCAGGCATATATATATACGTATATATATATATATATATATATATATATATATATATAAAGCACACATTTTGCCAACCAACGTCAAATAGGCAAAACATTTTACACTATTCACGTCCAAATACGACCATACTATTAGCAAACACCTGTCATTCATGCTAAACGATGTAATACGATGCAGTACTATATGCAATACTATGCAGTGAGCAAATACACTAAAAAGTCCGCACAGTGCCGAGCGTGACGAACGGCAACGCGGTGTCAACCATTGCCAGAAAGGTTAGAAATAGTCCGGCACATCAACAATGATATGTAGTCAGATTATCAGTACCCAGTTTTGTCGCAGCATCAAACATTTTAGACGAAAACGACAATGGAGTGCGCTCGGAGAACGACAAGCACATATCAAATTTAGCTATGCATACAGGGTGGAAATAATGATGGCACAACCGCAAATGGCCACGCAAAGACGACGGGGTCCGCCCAGGGGCATAACATCAGCCCGCTACTATTCGCGGTCCTCATAAGCGATCTACCTTCACGGATCACCACGAGGCATCCGTTCGTCAAAGTCATTCTGTACGCTGACGATCTGGTGATGTTCCGTACGAGCAGACACCACTTGCAACAAGCAATAGTCACAATGACGAGGCACGTCAGCGAGGTTGGTCTTACCATCAACAACAGTAAAACTGAGGCGCTCAAATTCCACAGAAAAGGTCGCCTAGCTGCTAGCGACGAACTCCGCCTGAGGGGTGCGCCAGTCAAGTATGTAAATTCCTTTAAATACCTCGGCATAACTCTCACTACAACAGGGCTGCGTTCCGCCTGCACGTTGAACAACGGGTGAGAAAGGCTCTGACCGCCCTGCGCCTATTCCGTCTCAAAGTCGCGTCAACGGCTACATACGGAGTGCAGCTGATATGGCGACACCTCAACATGAACGACCTCGCAACGCTAGAGAGAGTTATCCCGCGTTCTTAAAGCGAGTTCTGGGCCTGCACTCCTTCGCTTGCAACCGCCTAGTTTATGTACTGACAGGATCCTCGCTATTCGTAGAAGATATACGGAAGATATATGGGCTGCAGGAGACAGAGGCATACATGACGTTCATTCAGCTTCAGGAGGATAAACTGGCCGACATAGACCCTGATATCTTCATAACACCTGCAATGACCGACGACGCGTGGAAAGGGCCCCACCGAGCGAATCGCCATGTGATAGTGCATTTTTCGGTACACGGCTACTATCACCACGTATGCAGTGCAGAAGGCTTCCATGACCCCGATGTTGACTGCAGATGTAAACATTGTCATGTTTACATGTGTGTTGTCCGAATGTTCGAGATATCACGGTCTTGTTTGCAGGAACATTGGGTCTCTAAATCAGCTGGCCCGTTTAATGTCATTATAACTTTATATATTGTATATGACTATATTTTATACAATTCTTGTAACTGCATTTGAGAGCTCCTGACGCCGAGTCAAATCTTTGTACTTAGGTATTAGCGACACAAAATATGTGAATAAATGGAATTTGTTGCTTACATAAGCCCGCTTAATAGCCGTGACAAGCTGGTTTCAGAAACGCAAAATCAGTGTGTCAGTGTATTTGTGCGGAGATTTCTCCGCGTCCGAAAAGGTTCGGACATAAATAGCAATATTAATATTAATTCTAACCGTTCACTGAAATTGAGCTCGCCTCACCTCGGCCAGGGAACAATCGTTGGAATGCGTCAGTTCTGTCGCTTTGCGTCAGTACGTCACTATGAGCTATGTTGTGCGTGTACAACCATGCGGTTTTTGATCAGCATAATGATAAATAACATTTACCGATGTAATCTCTGCGGCGAGTTATATCTCTCTCGCGTTGTTCGAATGCAGTCGTCCGTCGGCCAGTCTTACATAATTAGCCCTCCAAGTACGTTGACGAATCGCGTACCGTCGTATTGTACGCTCCTAGCGAGTACCATGTAATTTATGTATAAACTCAGTATCAGGATGATGATGATGATGACATTTGCCTACATAGACAGATATATCAACTGCAGAACTGTAGCAGTTTTGAGTTTGATTTTAGGAAAGCAGAAAAAAAGTTTTTTTACAGTTGACCGCATTGTTGGTCCGCACGTTGGTCAACGCCTACAGGCATAGTGGTGCAATAACACCGAGTGTCTGTCTGAAAGCATCGCGTGCTGTCGCCGCCTCCAGCGCTGTCCAAAACACGGCCCCCGGATTTATGTCTGGGCTGTGTGAACGCGTTCAGGCTGATGAGGAGAAGTTGGCTTGCATGATTGCTTGCCTATTGCCTGGGCCAGATCTGGGTCTAAGGCTATCTGGCCTAAATACGTGAACGCCTGCCGGCTTTAACAACGGGCTTGGAGAACTACAGTAATATTGATGATGATGATGCGCGATGAGGTAGTGTGCCCATCTCGCGTCACGGTTCACAACTTGCAGCACGACTGAGCAGTGCCGCCAGCAGCAGCAGCAGCAGCCACAAACGCAATATGAACAAATACCGGGTCCGCCCTGCGGCCTATTAATTTTGCTGCTGAACTGTGCAATCTGCTAATCAAGAAGCCTGCTTATGGTCGCCAAAGCGTGACGCTAGTTGCAGTGCCTTGCTCAGATTGCTAGGACCTGTCACGTTGAGCGGATAGAAAGTGAGGTCGTGCTGTTTCCGGTCCAACATATGTGTTCTCAAAAACCAGATTTGATATACACACACAGATATATATATATATATAAAATATTGTGATGATTTATTAATCATTTACAATACGTTGCACACTCGGCAGTGCTCGCCTATATATATATATAAGGGAATCCAAAATACGCACTGCGATAATAGTAGGCCCCATCTTGCATACATCGGAGTCATAACGCTACCTGCGTTGGAGACAAATTTTTTGCTTGCTCAATAAACAATTATGTTAAGGTTTACTTACTTCTTAACGGATTTACAGATTCCGTTTTGCTACTGGCATTTAACATTTGGCGGCTATACTCATTATGCATTGTTACATTAGGCGTACCGGAGGGAATTTGCTTGACTACTGTCGAGCCCTGCCTTGCCGCGGAAAATATTTCTGGGCGCGGATTCTAGAGTATTCTAATATGGACAGTCCTTTCATGCTTGCGGCAATATAAATCGAATGAGATACAGGTCGGAATAAACTAATAATAATTCTGCACCGTATCAGACCTTCATAGGCTTATCAATTGCAGTCTTCTTCTTCAGATGAAGGCATCTTCTTCTTCAGATGAAGGCCCTGCTTGACTCTGGTGCACAAACATTATTATTATTATTATTTATTCAATTTTTCAGTATTTCCCTACAATTGTGGGACCCAAACGTGTACCCGCGTAGGCTCACCCCCCCCCCCCCCCCCCCCTGCTCAATCCATAGAGCCGATGATAGCGGCGGCGTTTCCCCTACACACTGCGAGCGAGAGTTGCTGACGCAGAAACTCGCCCTCGCGCTGGTCACCCGTGTTAGCACTTATTTTGACACCTAGGTCTTTGAGGAGGATACTTGTGCTCTTGCTGATCGGGCCCATCGTTATTATTATTATTATTATTATTATTATTACTCTTTATTTCGCAATAACTTTGCATTTCAAGATGGTACATAATTACAATACAATCGTCATTATATACAATTTGAACATTTCAGCGACCGTCCCACCGGGCGAGAAAGTGCAAAGACCGCCGACGCGTCTGGCAGCTTGCTGCGTGGTATTTAGCGTATATCTGCGAGCAGCACTGGCAACGACATTGATCGTCATTTTGGTGAAATCCTTGAGTCGAACACACCATATAATGATAGCCATGTATGATGTACCTTGTGCACACGTGTCGGCTAGTGCATGCCATTCCATCCCAAAGCTCCCTGGCGAAGTACACATCTAACTGCGCTACCTCAGCCGAGGCCTCGGTCACTTTTCCTTGCCACTCTAACAAAAATTGCTGAAGTGGTCCTGTAATAGGTGACTTAAGCCTGACTCTGATTGTTTCCACTGTCTGTCCGCAACCCGCTAGCAGGTACACAAAGCGGTTTCTTGCCGTCTGCGGCAGGTAAAGAACGCGCTTCATATATATTGTGAAGCATCTTTCTAGCTGCGCAAAATCTGCCGCTGAAAGATGCCTCACACCCTGCCAAGGCTGTAGCTCAGCATTGGCACAATCTTAGGCTCAAAAAGACGCAATGCGGCACTCAGAGACAGTCGTCAAAGGTCTCTCACATCTGTGTGAATAGAGGCAATAGCCGCCCGATACCTGTCGCCGATGTGCTGGGTAAAGGTCGTTCCCGTGTAGTGTAGCCTGAAACCCAAATACGGGAAGGAGTTCACAAACCCCAGCGGTTAGCCACAACAGGGTATTACGTCTGCTGCAGCCAATCACCCCCACGGCGAAACTCAATGGCTTTTGTCTTCCGCGAATTTATTTGTAGGCCCTCACGGTGAAGGTAACCTTCTACATCGCCGACAATACGACGAATGGCACCACGGTCCAGGTGTGCCACTACTATGTCATCGGCATACATAACGACGACGGCGTTTCTAAACTCCTTCCGCACATGGAGGGCTAAGTCTGCGATGAGCAAATAGAAGACCAGGCAACTGTGAGGGTTCCCTTGAGGGGTTTCTACGTTTTGCCTCAGCTGCAAGGTGTCTTCGCTCCTTATGTTTACTTCAAGACAGTCTTCAGCAAGAAAACTGGAGAGCACTTGTAGAAAAGAACCACCCACCCCAGCATGTCGAAATTAATTGACTAGTAAGTGACGGGGAGCTTTGTCAAAGGCCTTGACACAATCGATAAAGACGGCGTACAAGTGACCCCCGGACACAGCTCCCGCTAAACTCCCGACTGAAGTACGTGGATCGCGTCCTGTGTACCTCGACCCTTTCTAAATCCGAATTGCTCCGGAGAATAGGCCTTCTCTACAGTTGGAAACACCCTCGAGATAATCAATTTAGCGAAGATTTTCTTAAGAGTGCGTCCCGACGCGATACCTTGGTAGGGATTTGGATCGTCCACCTTGTCACCGTATTTGCCCTTGAATAGCAGAGTAAGCCTGGCCTCGTGCCAAACCTGGGGTACGTGTCCCCCGCTGAGTATCTGATTAAACAGATTACACAGCTCCCCTGCTAAAACATCGGACGACTCAGCCCAGTGTTCGTAATAGATCCCATCAGGACTACTACTCTTCTTGTTGGGCAACCCGCGCAAGATCTGCACCACTTCTTCTACCGTAAACGGCGAGTTCATGTAGTGCTGCTTCAGAGTGAGCGTTTGCTCAATAACTGGATTAGGCGCGGGGGCGTTTGCATCGAGCAGAAGAGCACTAAAGTGCTGCCGCAACTGCTCCTTTGTCATGCTGTGCATGCCTTTGCTCAGCCGGCACATTATTATTATTATTATTATTATTATTATTATTCAAAAGTGCCTCTACATAATTCTCCTTAAACCCGAACAGCCCACCAGACTAGGGTTATCATCGACCACATTAAAATTGTATTTCTTTAAATTAGTAACGTATTTTTGAGCTTCTCGACAAAAGACAAAATCATGAATATGGTATTGAGGATTCTGTTTTTACAATCCTAGAGAATCCATTTGTATTTTAGAAGGGGAGACAACATTAGTCTCCAAACAGCAACGAGATGCAAATTGGAACCTATCAAAACCGCGTTCAAATTTCAATTTACCTGCATCACAGCTAACAATACTAGTTATAGGTGCAATTCATCAATTAGTTTTAAAAGCTTCAATAATGTATGTAAATTCCTACACGTTCACTTTAAGCAGAAAACAACATTTGGTTAATTTGGATCATTGCTGGTAGACGGACGCTTTTGAGTTAGTATGCGCGATAAACCAATATCGAAATTTAGTATAATACGATGCTTGACACTTGTTGTTCTATATACATATAAAACTCAACGCAGTAAGATGACTTAGTTTTAAAAGATAAATCCTATCGTTTGCAGGTGTCACTTCTTTCTCACTTTAGGTGTGCAAGACATTCAATGTAAGGACATTTTGAAATACATAGGTTTCGGATCTACCTTTGGTTCAAACTTAATGCATAAAAAAGAAGACTAAAGAAATATATAGTATTGCCAACGTTAACGCAGATTCAGTGCGCTTTTTGTATCGAACATTTGCTGTTATATGTCGGATACTATGTCATTGCATAACTGTATGGGATAAGATTTGCAGAATCATTGCCCATCAAATATAAATTAGACAGAGCGATGCTCCTCTCCTAGTCCGTCGTCCAATATGGTCGATTTTCAGTTCCGCAAAATGCTCATTAACATATGTAGGTATCGCGAATAGTAGAAAACGTGTGGAAATATGCTAAAAATTCTGCTTGTTGCAACACAGATTTTCTAATCAGGTAAAATATAGCTAATTGCGCAGCTCGACGAGAGACAACGCATATGCGCATCGAGCATAAAAACATGCGTTTTTGTGCTTTTGCAATCGCTCTTCTCATCTTCATGTTCATTCATCTCTCACTATTCTCTCGTTTCGTTTCTGTCGTTTTTTTTTTCATTGTCTTGTCATATTATGATCCGGCTTCCTTTCTACAACAGTGCACATGCTTTTCAATCAACACGGCATTTTTTCCCCATTTTTTTTACCACCAAATGGCGACGCCAGAAGCCCTGTGACAAGCGCTGAGAATCCGACACACGTCATGATTAAGAACGGCTTCTGAGCATTTCCCTCGGGCATTTCCCTCGAACTGCGCGAGCAGGTCTGCGTTTCCGTGTATGTTATTTGAATAATGCATTTATGTGGTTGTTTGTACCCTTGCGTATTATTGGTGTCTCTGTCTATGTGTGCGGCGTCTGTGCGTCTTTATTTCCACGTACACACAGCGGCTTCTGGAGCTCCGCAAAGCGTTAGACGCGTGCATAGGCGTCTTGTCGAACAGCCGGGCGAATCTAGTCGAGGACGTTCGCCAATGTCGACGGGAAGGAGGAGGAGGAGGATGGTCGGGGAATGGCCCTGCCGCGTTTGCGCGTCACATCTCAGAAACATTACGTCGTCGTTACACCGTCACGGCCTGATACTACCGGTCGACTGGAATTATTGTTTCTACCACTACTGTTTGAGGTACTTCTTGTGTTGCTGCTGCTGCTGTTGTTGTGTGACGCTTGTATAGTAAATAAGGTTACCATGCGGAACCCTAACAGATATGGCGAATCTTCAGCGGTCCTTCTCTGCACTGGGATTGTCGATTCTTAAACTGGGCCTGTCTCATAGTCAAAACTTATGAGCCGAATATAACGAGTTTTTGTTGTTCCAAGGCATTCTATATGAGACGGAGCATTTAGCAATCACATGACTGTGATGGCTACAGTCGATTAGTACGTACGAACGACGTATCTAATTTATTTTATTAATAATACATTTTGTTCGAGCTTTAAATTATGAGACTATATAATCAAACGAGCTAACTGATGGCATGGGAACGCGTTAGCGATGATGCTTGTATTAACGCGGCATTGTAGTATTTAACCAAATGTAAAAAAATACGAATAATAATACAGCTCATTGTCACGTACCAGCCTTTGAACAGCGCGACGATTTGTTTTGTTTCTGTCATCGCACACTCAGTGGAAGGTAGGCGTCACGGGGTACAAGTTGTACGACCACCACAACGCGTCACTCTTCTAACAAACCTCGGCGGAAGTAGGTATGTCACAAACTAGGAGTTGCATGCTCACCTCTAAGCCTGAAATAGACTCTATCTGCGCTAGCGGTTGGGTGTACCCGGAAGCGGTAGACACGTCATCTTTGAATGCAGCAAATGTCACTCCGCGTGGAAGACCAGCTGATAACACCTCTAGGTTTACAATACTAGAGGGCAAAACCAAACAACTTGGAACCAATGAGTCGTTGATAAAACCCTGTGTATACGTTTGTATTAAATAACCGGCTTTTCTTTAAAGTATTCTAGGTAATTTAATATGTAGCTGCTGTTGAGTAAAAAATTGAATAAAAGCTATTATAAGTTAAGCTAATCGACAATACGATGTGCCAGCCTAAGTATATTTGCTGTTCGCCCCTGCAATGCTCTAATAAAAGCTGTTTTAACCTTCGTGTAATATCTGAGCAACGATGTTAATTCGAGCCATCCGAAATAGATAGGCTTATCAATCGGATAACTCCAGTTAGTGAGTTAATGTCTAGCTTAATTAAGTATTAAATGGCGTTTCGTAGTAGGCCAATTTAAATATATATATATATATATATATATATATATATATATATATATATATATATATATACGTGCAACAATCGACTGTATTAATGCAAAAGTTCGGTGGCTTTAGCTCTCTAATAAAAAAAATTAGAAAAACTAAACAAATTAAATTTTGCCGCGGAGGTAGGCTAGCCGAAAGAAACAATTTTGCTTGAGTTCAGCATAAACAAACTTATTCAATATTTTTCTCAACTTAGAGTAGTCCTCTCATCGCAAAGATAACATTTCATTAAATATATTGAGGAAAGAACTCGCAAGGGCATTCTGTGATTTTATAAAAAGGATAAATAGAGAGTATAGCTGTTAATGTGGTATATATAAATATTAATATATATATATATATATATATATATATATATATATATATATATATATATATATATATATATATATATATATATATATATGTTGATAAATTCTTAGATAATGATATCTATCAGATGTGTAAGGCTTATAGTGAGAGTACTAATAGACTCATACTAGGCGGCATGAGCCTAAACTTTTTGACAGACAATGCATATGCGGGCAAGTATTTAAATATAATGGCGACTCAAGGATACTGAGTTGCGTTTTAAAGGTAGAATCAGAATGAAATAAGGTTCAGCAATCAATCATATATTCCATAATTCTTCAAGCATGAATGATCCTGATATAAATTATATAGACAGACCCGATTACGCTGCTTTGGCAATCTCGATCTCCGGAATAACCAGACCGAAGGTGAATAATATAAACATAAAAATCATACATAGCCTTGAACAGGTTAGTTATATATAACATACAACTGACTGATCATCTTTTTACAATAGATCTGATCCAAATACAGCTGAAACACATCTAACTGAATAAGTTGAAATATAACTAATTTCTGTTTCAAGGAAATAGCTGTACGACAGAGCAAGCTTAGGCCAACACAACCATGAATGTATCCAGCAATTGTGTAAAGTATAGGATATAGAAATAAGCGTTTCCTTGAAGTTCGTCATCTGGACCCAAACCACCCGGATAGGTTAAAATTAAATAGATATAAACATCAATTCAAACAAATACTTAAAAGTTTGCGTAAAGCAGACCTAAAAGCTAATTTCGTAGCTTCGAAGAGGGATACGAAACGAGCTTCAAGATAATGCTAGATCAGCTTAAAGGTTTCAATGCTAAACAGTTTTTCATTGAAGATTTGCCAAATAATCTTAATGAATTGCTTACAGACAAACTAAGTTACTGCAATACACATCCAGCAGGAATTAGAACAAAGATTACGGAAATTGCTGAATCCAGTCGTAAATCACATCTAACTGATTTTAAAGGCATAACAAACAAAATAATCCTTGAGCAACCACCCTTAACTAAAGTGCTAAAAGCTCTTAAATTTAAAAAAAACTCAGCAGTTGAGGAAACTGATAAGATATTTACGAAACTGGTGAAAGAAAATGCAGATGTTCAAGAACCTCTATTAAAACATTTTTACAAATTTTGTCTACAAACTGGAACTTTTTGTTTTTTCCCCACGATACCTCAGCGTTCCTTTCTAGGACCAACATTGTTTAGTATAAATGGTTGGGACCAACACTGTCCAGTATAAATGGCTGAGACCAACTGTTTAATATATATGGCTAAAATCAATCTCCGGTTGCTAACCAACAATCCATGTCTTAATGTAAAAAAACAAAACTTATGAAAATCAAAATGGGGTACGCTGCTGAACCACCACTTAAAATTGCCTGCCACTTATGTGTTCAATTAGGTTGTTATGCTAATACGAAAGTTGACAACCTGCTATTGAACGGGTAAAATTATACCAGACTACAATTCGCTTCTATTGTCGGCTCGAGCTTAGATCTTGAGGTCTGATATTTGGTGAGGTTCTCAACTATAAATACTTTGGTCTGACGTTAACAATACAGAAGAACCTCAAATGGGAAAGTCATAATAAACAGATGATAAACAAACATAAGGCAGTCCCCTTATTTTAGCATACAATTGTGTATTTTGCATTTATTTTTTCACAACTGAAATATGGCACATACATGCAGGAATTTCTCATATGTTTAGATAAGTATTAGAGTTATCTTTAGTAAGGAATGTAAAACCAAACGTAAACGACAGATTTACTTAACTTCGCCGGATATATATTAAAAACATGTGTATGTGGAGGAGTCTCCCCGCACAATTAAAACATTAAAAATCTAAGAAATACGGTTATGTAATATGTAGGATCTTGACGCAATCACAAAATCCTACAAACACGGCCGATAGCCATTTCTGTAAAATGCCCTTAATTGTTATGATTGTTAAAAATGTGTAATTAAAAAAAAAAATTAAGCTTAAGGAGGAATTACGGAATTTTAACAAAATTTGGCGTCTAGAGAAGACGGTCCCATAACACAAAAAAGATATGTAAAGAGAGGGAGAGAACAGAGAGGAGGGAAAAAGCATAGAAGAACCTGGAAGTCGAAGCAACGACAACGCCGATAGCAGGCTTCTTCCAAGGGAGTCCACCACCAAAACTCACAGAATAAATGCATACGATGCACCTGTGCGTCTGTCTGTGTTTATGTTGCAATGACTTGGCTGCATTCGATCAGTCCAGATAGGCGCCAGATAGGAAGCGCCAAATCACAAAGCATACCAGCTAAACCTAAGCGAGACGGAATGCTAATTGTTAGGGCTGCACCGAAATTCGGCAGTAGTACACACAGCTACTGAAGGCGTTCTGGCGCCACCGTCAGTCACTGCTAACGTTGTGCGGCCCGTGGCCCTCACCATCACGGTCTGCCACGGTTTCCGGCCAGGGAAAGACCAGAGCGGCTCTGCCGATCGGCCCTGCTTTGTTACACAATGACAATCCACCCCCAATCGTTGTTGTTGTTGCTGCTGCTTCTCTTGTTGTTGCTGCTTCTCTTCTTGTTGTTGTTGCGGTTTCTAGCGACGATGTGAACGCGTGTTCACGATGTTGATGATGTTGTTGCTGCTGCTGCTGTTGTTGGCCGCGGCGACGATTACGGCGGTCACCGGCGGGCCCCGTCACCCCTCTCCACATAGGCGAGACGGAGCGAAGGGATGAGGGATGAGCGAAGGAGAGGACGACCGTCGATGAATGGCCGCCGACGAGTGGCGGCAAACTTCACGAAGTGCTTCGTGAGCACACGGGTCGTCACCCACAAAAACACTTGACGACGATTGCATGCGATCGCACTTGCTGCTTCAGGATCGGGCAGCGGCAACGCTACGAGACGAAGTGGTGAAGGCGGTTCTCGTGAGTCCGTCGCGCGCTCGCGCGCACCAACAACCAGTCCGAAGACCAACCGAAGTCCACCAAACCACTCATTGCCGACAATCAGCTGCCGAGTGAGTCAGCTGCCTTCGCTTAGTGTTTGCTGTTGCTGCTTCTGTTGTTGGCTATCACCACCACTTCAATTCACTGAATTCACCACATGAAGTTCGAGCGCCCAGACAGAAGTTGGAAGGAAACGGTTAAGAGAACCGATTACCCGCACCAATGGTTGGCATAGTAGCCGGTGGTGCTCGTGTTGTTGGCTCTTTGTGAACGCGTCATGACTTCGCCATCATCTTGGTTTTTTGAGTTCTGAGAGACAGCAGTTTGTGTTAAGTGTTAGTTTCGAGCGAACGACCCCCGCTCCTCGTGTTCTGTTCTGTCCTCCGTTGTCACCTACTGCCCCTGCTGTAGTCACCTGTCTCGCCCAGCGCACTGATTACTACTAGTTAGTTAGCAATTAGCGTCTACAACGCAACTTCGTGCAAGGCCTAATGCTAAACATAACCGGACAAAGCTTGGTTCGCTACTGCTGTTTCGTGGTGGTTGTTGTTGTTGCTGCTGCTGTTGCTGCTGCTGCCTGTTAGTTCCTGCAGCGGTAGCTTTTACAGCTCTGAATGATCAGACGCTTCGCTTATTTCACGTTTTCTCGGTGTCCTGTGTGACGGTCACTACCGTACGGCCGGGACGACGGCGTGCCAGATTGTAGTCCTTGTGTTTAACTCTCAAGACTGTGTTCTTCGTCTTCATCTTCATCGTGTTTTCGTGCAATTGTACTGAGCAGCGCCGGAGCAGCGACGAAGATCCAGCCAGCAGCGATCGATTCATCTATCTATCGCTTGTCTCTTCGGAATTGAAGATCGCGCGTGCTCTTGACGTGCTCTTGCTGTGAAATCTGTTCGTGAAGAAAAACCCTTACCCCTTTTAACTAGCCGTTGTTATAGTTACCGACTAACTGGCTAACATGAATCGGATAACGTTCGTCGTCCTAGTGTTCGGCGGTATCCTACAAGGTAAGTTCGAGCGCCCTGTCAACAGTTGCACACTCAACCTTTATACATATATATATATATATATATATATACACTGCAGATGTTTTTATTTTTTTATTTTGGTATGCTCGTACGCTTTGTAGTTCCTTAGATCACGTTCCAATTAAAATAATTTGCTGCACAAGAAAACGGCTGTCAGTTACTGTTAATATTTAAAATATTGCCGCTAACGATACGACGAAGCCTCTGTACATAAACAACACCGCTCATTGTTAGCTGTGCCAATAAAAATCTTACAGCACCTATGGCCCACGCGGTGTTCGTGTATTCGAAATAGTTGCGCTTATCTTCTGGGGACTAATGAAACTGGCTGCCTCCTTCCGTCATTTGCGCTAATCATTCGTTTGCGTTGTACTGTCGTGCATACACGTTTATGTTTTCTGTCTCAATGTCGCCCATTGGTGAGCCAATAGACACAGAATCGTCTACGGTGTTACCCACTAGGTGGCCTAATAGGCTGGCCCAACTGCGGCTTTCCCCTAAGTCCTTCTCCTATAGTTCACGCGATCATGATACTCCGCCAAAGAGATGTGAAAGCTGCTCTTGTATCGTTTGAGTCGCTGTTACTTAGTAACAGCAAACATTTAATTACAAACATTTTTTTCTCGCCGCTCATCTTCACCCCCTCCCTCCCGTGAACCGTATTCCTCGTAGAACCCCAGAAGGAGTCGTTTTGCCGTGTCGACGTCAACAACGTCGACAACAACAACACACTTACAATACAACAACAACGAGCCACAGAATACAATGAGGTGGGGTCAGTTCAGGAAGATCGGCAAAACCTCTGCGAAAAACGACGCTACGGTGTCAGTCGCCGCGCCCCTATGCCGTCGGCGAGCAGTTGAGGTATCATCCCCCCTCTCCTCGTATTCTTCTTTATTCTTTATGACTCTTTTAAGTGTATAGAGTCGAGTAAAGCACAACACACGTTGTTGATTATGCTGCTTCCTTATTTGAGCTCGTGTTATCTGTTGACTGACTTCACGACCGACGTGTCCGTCGTGTGATGATTCCTATGATCCGCATCACGGCCAGCCACTGTCGTCGTTGTCGTCATCATCTTTATCTTTATCGCTGTGATGAAGAAGGTGAACCTACCTCACCTATCACGGCAGGCACTGCGCGATACCAAGTCACCGCCACCGTTGCGTGCCCAACGTGAGCACTGCGTAGGCCGTAGACCTCAAGCTGCTCCCGCACCACACTTACGTAGGTGGCGAAGCGAGGGATGGCGGTGACATGACGCGCGGTGACTGGTCAGGTCTGTTCAGGCGGCTGGGTGCTCTGCCCACCTCGCTCTTACTACCGACTACCGGAAGCCGCTTATAGACGCGATTGTTGTTCCTGCGATTGTTGTTCCTACTGATGTTGTTCTTGTTGCCTCTGTTCTTGTTATCATCATCATCATCATCCATATTTGGTCGACCGTTGCCTTATCGCTTGATTGGCGGAACTCTGTCTACCTATAGAGAAATATTTGATTACTTTTCTACATTGTATGTGCTGCTGCTAATGATAATGATGTTGCTACTGAGGCTGTTGTTGTTGTTATTGTTGTTGTTGTTATTGTTGTTGTTGTTGTTGTTGCTGTTGTTGCTGTAATTGCTGCTGCTGTTGCTATGATTGAAGATGACGGTGGTAATAGTTCCGATTATAAAGCGTATCATTATTACGGTTAGCCTTAACATCTGTCTATATAAAAGTAATGCGCCGGCCTGTTGTTGACGCGCGTTGAACTGGACTCTCGATGGCTATACGCTTACAACTAGGATGGCAATACGCGTACGATTCACCAGCGTGTTTGGATTGCGTGGAGTACTCAACTGGGCATACCACACAGGATGAATTCGTATGTCGCACGTAATAATGCAGACGAAGGCAAATAGTTGTGGTGTAACGTTGTAGCTATTAATGCAGTGATAGATCTATTTTTTATATATCATGCAAGGGGCTTTGTGGCGGGGCATGCATTTCGGATACCGCGGACTGATTTCCGAGACCATTTGATCAGTTTTCTGATTTGCAGTTAAGACAAAGTGAATGCCATAGTGGATATCTTTAACCGGCTAAATACTTACCTTAAAACGAGACAAACACGCACAAAACGGTGAGCATAGATGTCTCAATTTCTAGGCTGCATTATCTACGATGAGAGAAACACTATCCATATTTTCCCGTCTTGCAACATTAATAGTTATTAACATTATTATTTCTAAAGATTTGACGCGATGATTGCAAATCAATCTTTCTAAAGATTTGCTGATTTGCGTTAAGGTTGCCAAAAAACAAATAAATCATCATCATTTCCATTACTGCCATTTACCACCGTCACTTTCGCTGTGTTTATTTCAGCCGCTACTTATGCAATAATCTTTGTTACGGCCAAACTGTAGATTATTTTATCACTTTTCGTTGTTTCGTCGCTTATATATATATATATATATATATATATATATAAACATTAATTATTTTTTCTCCATAACAAGATGTGGCAAACGTTGGCTTCGGTACTGTAGCGCCGTCGAGCTTCTGTGAGACGTCCGAAGCTAAGAAGCGTGTGGGGCTATTATTATTATTCTTTTTGATGAAGTCTATCACTCGCGCTATCGCGTGCCGTGGTGAGAGCAGGCAGACTCCACGTCGAGCACGTCCCGACGGCCGCACTGCTGTTCTTGTGTTGGTGTAGATAGACTTTGTTTCTGTTTTCATTTCGTTCCTTCGCCTGTTCGACGGCTTTAGTTCTCTTCGCCATCTTCTTTGGCTACAACCGCTAGTTGCTTGCTGTTGCCGATCTGCTCGATGCTGCAGAACGCATGTGAAGGTCACAAATCGAATGAATGAATGAACTGCCTTCCTTTGTTTAAGCTGAGTCCTGCTGGGTGACGCTGTTGCTGGGGCTGGATAGCGCTGCTTTTGGCGCTCCGTTTTGCTGCCACGGCTGCTGCTGCTGCTGCTGCAAACGTAATGGCAATCGGTTGAGCTCACTTGTCTTGAGCTTGTGTCTGTTCTCGGCCTATCGCTCCCTTATCTCCGTCCTTGCTTCTCCTTTTAATCTCTGTCCCGACATGCGTATGGGGGTATGGGTGTGTCTGTCAAGCAAGGTGCACTGAGTTATCACCGTGCACGGACAATACAAAAGAGATGACCATTAGATGATATAGAGCATTGGTGCTGCTATTGTCGTGGTTGTCCTGATATAAGAGACCCGTGTTATTGATTTTTTTTGTATGTATATATATATATATATATATACATATAATAACGTACGATGTTGATTAATCCATAACGTATGTATAAAAGGCGCAATTCTTAACATGACTTTAAGCTAAAGACAGACGTAAACGCGTATTCTGGAGAGTTCTACTGGTAAGCTAGTTCCGCATGTCAATAAACACCACAAATCTAATCTAACGAACGGTCGCAAATTTGGCACTGCCGAGACACATTGCCTCTGGTCTATCTGTATCGTGTGCTAGGGGCCACCATATACGGAAAAAGCGAGAAAAAGAGACTGAGAAAGATAAAACGAAAAACAAAATCAAAAATACAACCGTCAAACCGGCCATATCGGCAACCTGATCGACGTCGCGTTGAAGGACGTAGCATTTAAGCCCAGCTTGACCGCTGGACAATCGTTTATCTACTGCTTACACTGCATGCGTATGTCGTTGTGGCGGCTCTATAGCAGCGCTAAAGCGATTCGTGTTGAGAATAAGTACAGCTATAAAGTATTCTCTTTACGTGCACGTATATATATATATATATATAGAAAATATTGTGATGATTTATTAATCATTTGCAATACGTTTGCACACTCGGCAGTGCTCGCCTTAATACAAATTGTGGTAAAAAGGTGTCACGTGAGGTTAGGAATCAGCTGTCCGTGTCCTTGTTTGATGGTAGTCCCCGCTCTTATGGACTCGGTGCGAGTGGTATATCCTCAATGCCCCTTGCAATGTACATATATATATATATATATATATATATAGAGAGAGAGAGAGAGAGAGAGTCCTTTAGAGCTTGTCTAACGAGAACAAGACGGTTATGTGCAACATATCTCTAGGAGCAGAAACGTACTCGTGTAAAACTCTACTTATGTAAGTCATGTGATCATAATCATCATATAATTGTCAGTCGCTTTATTCAATTATTGTTGTAAGTGAATTTGTTTTGGTATTTCGCGTTATTGGCTGTTAGTCGCCAGTGTTATTGACGCTTAAAGATAGTTGATCTATCATCGTTAACTTTCATCACTATGTACCCTTTACTGGTTTCATCGATCGCATTCTTTTTAGTTTACACCGCGGTAAACAAATAACCGCGTGTAACGCGACCGCCTACACAACTACTACGTTAACTACTACGATTACTTTAACTATTATTATGTTGATTACGGTTCTATGAAACGCATAATTCGCATTTGATTCAGCTGCACGTAGTATCGTCTGGGCGCGCCACTCCCACCTTGTTAAGGTTGGCCCGATAATCATTGATAGGGTATTATTATTTACATATATTATGTGTGAACGTTTACACCAGGTTCATCATGCTCTGCTCGCTTTCTGTCAATTCGTGGCGCTTATGATAGAAGCCAATGTTTCTGCTACAGACAGCCAAAGGCGTCATCTGTCTCAAAAACATTTATTATTATTATTGGTGCATTTCACTTGAATGATTTGTCTTTATTTTTACAAACACATTTGGTTAGAATTGTTACTGCTATTCACATAGCATTTCCGCACGTGTGCATAACTTACGCACGAACAAAGTGAAGTTGTCTCGAACGAGACCTTCATACTTTTCAGATCTTGTGCCTCATATCAGACTCCTCCTATGTGGTTTGTCAATCAGAACTACGGCACCATAATCCCAATCAAGCCAGTTGCTCGACGCAACGGCACGGATGTCACCAATAAGATGTACGAGTGTGCTGTGTGCGATTTGCAAACAAACGAAAAGCATGAGAATTTTAAGCCAACAATACGAAAGCAACAACGAACATAAATTGATTAGCAGCAGCAACGGCAAGAGCAGCAACAATGGCGTCAGAAAACGACACACACAAGAATTGAACACACATGACAGTCGTAACGAGAGAGACAGCGTGCGGTGCTAATAGTGTATGCTCTGCCCGATAACAATTGTGAATACGAATCAAAATCGATCAGAATAACGATTGGTCAGACGGCAGACTGGCGTATCGTAGCTGGCCACTGCTTTACCAGCCAGCGTCACCTAGCCCTGTTATTGGCACCACAGATAATACCATAGTCAAAGTAAAGTACTTCCTTCTGTTGTCCCTCACTAGCATTATCTCTCTCACTATATATATATATATATATATATATATATATATTTATATTTTTGTCTAGCCCTCCCAATCTCTCTTCTTCCCTTGTTTGCGTTGCACTGCGGTCGCTGAAGAACCTAACCGGGAACCGGGTCGAACCGGCAAATACCACACGCCCCTAAATACCAGAATCGACGTCGAACGTCTTTGCCTTGCGCAGCGTCCTTGACTGCCACGTCGTCCGCTCAACAGCACGCCTCGTGCTTACCTAAGGGCATGGCGCCTTATGAACCACGACGACGACAACAACAACAGTGACAGATATTGGTATTAGTAAAAATTATTGTTGTTGCTGCTGCTAGTGCAGTTATTGTTGTTGTTGTTGTTGTTGTTGTTGTTGTTGTTGTTGTTGTTGTTGTTGTTGTTGTTGTTGTTGTTGTTGTTGTTGCTGCTGCTGCTGCTACTGTCGTCGGTGTTGTTGCTGTTACATTGTTGTCTTCGACGTTGTTGCTGTTAGTGCTGCTGTTGTTGTCATTGTTTTTTGGGGTTACTCTCACTGTTGTGGTTGCTGCTGTTGCTGGTGTTGTAGTTCATGGTGACAACAACAGTTACAATAACTGTTGTGTGCAACATCGCAAAGTTTACCTAGCCAATAGGTGATCAACACATTATGAGTTGTCGCCTTTTCCCAAGGCGCATTGTAAATTGAAGGCCCTGCTGTTCAGACTAGGCCACTGTGTCGGCTAGCTGGGGCCTGAATCATAGCGGCGTGGCAGATGCAAACGACCCTCGCTCGCTGCAGACAAAGGCACGCATTGCTCAAAGGCTTGTCGTGAAGACAGGGCGAAGCCACATTCTTCTCCATAATGTGTTGTCCATCTTCCGAGCTCTGCGAGCTGCTCTGGCCAACTGTCGCCGGATTCGCAATCCATCAAACCAGTCGGTGGATTGATGAATTGGTTTGGAATTTAGAAACGATACCCCTCTCTGTTTGCCTCATTGAGTAAGAGCTAGAATAACTAAATAAATCACACTAAAAAAATACACGCATAAATAAGCGCAAAGCACGAATTAAATCTTGATTGTGATCATAAGAGTAGTATGAACTGCACACGCTTGGTACGGCAGCCATGCCTGCATATACGAGTACATAAAGCCCATATGCATGGTGACATGTGAGTGCAGCAATCAAACGGCACGTGCACAAGCACAGATAGGTAGGTGCACGTCGATTCGTTTTGCGCGTACAATCGGCGCACAGCGCTGCACAACAAGCATCGTGTGTCGTACGAATGAATGGACCAGCAGCCGTTGTTGTGTCTGTTGTTGTTATTGCTGTTGTTGTTTTCGTTGCTGTTGTTTTTATTGTTGTCAACTAAATTTGAATTTGGGTCTACATGGGGCCGATTAATGATCGACACATGGTATTCGCCCGGCCATGGATTCGCTAAGGCCATCACGATCAGAACGACAGTGTCTGCGTTTGCTTCCGCCGGCAAGCGGAATGTTGTTGTTGTTGTGGTTGTTCTTGTTGGTGGTGGTGGTGGTGTTGTTGTTGCGTTCGCTATTTGTTGCTCATTATATGTAGCTGCAGGACCTGAGAAGAAGGAGATCCGCCAGGTATTGAAAGTGCAGCAGGCCAAGGTCGTCGGCGTCGTCGTCGTCGTTGTTGTTGTTGTTGTTGTTGTTGTTGTTGTGTTGTTGTTGTTGTTGTTGTTGTTGTTGTTGTTGTTGTTGTTGTTGTTGTTGTTGTTGTTGTTGTTGTTGTTGTTGTTGTTGTTGTTGTTGTTGTTGTGTTGTTGTTGCTTTGATATGCTGCTGCTGTAGTTGTCGTTGTTGTTGCTTTTGATATGCTGCTGCTGTTGTCGTCGATGTTGTTGTATTTGCCGTCGTCGACACAGTCTTCGTTCGTAGCCGGCGTCATCTTGGCTGCTATCGGGAACGACGTGCCGCAGTCCGAAATTAATCAACAAAGTCAACTAAGGCTGACTGAGGCCACATAGTCGTTAGGAGTCTGGCCGACTGGCGCCTGGCTGGATTGCTGACTGACCCTTCAGCCAGCAATCCAACAGCATTCGCCTTCAGTAATAACCAGAAATGATCGGCGGCGAAGTCGTACCGAGCCCCTCGGCATGCGCGCGCCAAGGGGCTTCAGCGTGGCGCGTCGATCGTTCGAAAATCGTTACCCGGTGGTGCTGTCGTTGACGCTGTTGCCCGTGCAGCTCCCATGCGGCTGCCGTCACCGCTATTGCCGCTGAAAGTTGGCCAGAAAATATCCAAATAGCTGCTTATTTTTGACGCTCATCGGCCGTAGTGTAGAAGTGTATTCAAGGTAATTAAATAAGTAATTATATATATATATATTTTTTTTTAATAAAGATGGACCTATTTGACAACAAATTCTGCTAATCTTCTTATTATAATCCAGGAATCATAATCCTTGAAGCGCGTCCCTTCACCATCAACTTTCCTGAGTTGCACAAAGGGCATAAGCGGGAGCCAGATTTACCAATGCGGTGTAGTAGCTGAAAGCAGCCATTGTGGCCTGTTAGCAGTTGCGCGCATGTCAACGCATCCTTGTGTAGACAATTTTAGATTAGCTACTTAATTAACTAGCATATATATATATATACAGAAACGGTTTATAAAGGTAGACTATAAGTGTACAATTTGGGTTCCTCTATCTCTCGCACTCGTTTAATTCTCATTTTTCCAGGCTCTGTTAGTCTAAAACAAAAAAGATAATGCAAATGGTCTTCTGTCCTTTTTTAATCATATAAACTACGATGTAATCAATAACAAATATGTCAATGTCAAGGCCTGCCCTGAGCCAGAGCCTGAGGGCCAGATCAGTTTTCTTGTCCAATCTCGAGTGCTTCACGCGCCTCCCTTCGTATTACAATTTGCTGTGTGCTGCCATGGCAAATTTTATCGTTTTAACTGCTCCAGAAAATAAAGTAAACCGCTGAGCTCGTTTCAAGACAGCGTATTTGACGTACACACTTACCTTCAATATGGGTTCGACCAACTTTTGGAGTCTGCTGTAGTTCCTGTATAGCCGGTGCATAATCCGCATCGTCAGCGTATCGAAAGACTTAGAGTCAAGTAACAGTTTTCATTAAACAGTCTCTCTTCGTACGGTAACTGAACAAACACGAGAGAGACTTTTGAAAAAAATATTGTTGCTTTGTTGACGTACACTTTCACTATCGTTGCTTTTGTTGATATTGTTGTGGTTTTTCTGCTGTTGTCGTCGTTTCTATCGTTGTTTTGTTGTTGTTTAATGTTACTAGTGATTATTGTTGTTATTGGCTCTGCTATATATTCATGTTTTGTATCAGTGACACGGTTTTATGTTAGCGCGTTTATCTACGGTGTTACCATGGATTCATCTGTAGCCACAATATTGTCCGCCTAGTGGTGGCTGTTTTTTTATTACCGTCGACACTGTTGTTGTTATAAGTCTTATTAAAATAGTTTTTCCATTCGTGCTAACTGTCTCTACTCTCACGCTGATGTCATGGTGTTGTGAGACGTCGTTGAAATCAAAGTCGGGAAAACAGGAGTCGTGACGTGAGCTACACAGCGCGCTGTTGAGGGTTTCAACGCGACACGCTATGCCAGCACAGGGCACGTCACCGGCGTGCCACAGTGGCAGTGATATAGAAGCTTTGTGTCTTCAGCGAATACAATGACCCTTACGTTACGAAGAGATTAGTGACGTGCTCACAACACTATATATATATATATATATATACATATATATGTAATCTATACTATTTAAAAACATACAGTTCACAACATAGTGTTGTAATAGATCAATTGTTTTATTGAGCGTAGCTGTAAGCGGCCGTAGAGGCCAGTCTGTTGTTTCTCCGAATAAATCTTACCGGAGTGTCTCTTGTCTGCAGCTACTGCTTTGTAAAAAGCAAACGCGTGACACTCAGGTAAATTAACATTTTTAGGGTGAAAATTTGCGCTCAAAGAAACTCAGAAAATGTTCAATATTTGCGGCGGCAAATATCGCTTCAACTTCTCGGTTTGCAATGAGCAACGTGACGCGTTACGAGAAACAAACAATGCAATCATCACGACTCGTTAGTGCTCGTTTTTGCAAAAGCGGAAATACATAGCGTGAGGTTGTCAGAATATTTTCTGTTCAGTCGAAACCCGACGGCTAAGCTACCCTGTTTAGCTACCAGGCTACGCTGTCTAGTTACTTTGTCGAGCACTAGACGCACTTTAAGATATAATCAAGTTTTTGTATTTTACGTCTTGAGCTCCATACTAGAAATCGATCTACGTTATGTAATTACATCTAGGGCGTTTTTTAAACATGTATTGCAATAAAAGTGCTAGTTGTAGTAGAACCCTAACGTATATATATATATATATATACTTACAGGAAGAGGCACGCCCATTGTTGACATGAGTTATGCATCTTGTTTCACTTGGCAAAAGGTTTATCAGAGTTTAAGAAATAGAAATTATTTTCTTGTTGTCGAAAGGAGAGGCCTTTTTGGGTGTGACACTAGAAGATTACCAAAAACCGGCATACCGGATTCTTTTATGCTATCAATTAGCTCAAGTGGGGAAACTTTAAGTTAAGGACTAGTTTGTTTTGGACTTAGTTAAAACACTTTGGGCACCCTGGCGGCATCACCATATCGCTCGTTGCAATTTTAAGCTAAACTGCTGTTCGTATATATATATATATATATGTATATATATATATATATATATATATATATATATATATATATATATATATATATATTATATATATATATCCGAATTTTAAGGATTAGTCTTTCGAACAAAAGCAAATATTTGTTGCAGCATAGGAATATAAGCGTACTTTGTGACTTGAGAAACAATTAGTGTTGTTAATTTTATTTTTTCAATTAAAATCATATAACCAATATTGTCATCAACAGAATCTTCCATCTTTGGAAGGAAGGCTTTTATCGATCTGGGGCCGTATATTTGTGACATCTTAGCTTGTAGCGCGACCATAGTTACTCCTGAGCAGTGTAAACTTTTTTTTTGGCTTGAGATAGGACTACACAAAAGACCGGGCAAAGTACGAAAACAGGCCAAACGTTGAATCGCACTCATTGCCATCCGCCTTGCGGTCTCTATTACCATTGACCCATTTTGCGTAGAGGATAGATGCCATTTGTAAAAACCTGATCGGAATCGATAATATATGTCCCTCTATTAAGACGCTGCAATAACGGAATTTAATCGTCACTTTCTCTCTCTCTCTCTCTCTCTAAATATATATATATATTCTCCTCAACATATACATTAATTTATTAAGAATACAAATGGAGCGACAATTGTCTCCCGAGAACGTATGCAACGTATATATATATATATATAAATAAACCAGGCAAATATGGTTTTATTTCATTTTGAAGTCACAGTGGAATATGAATACCTAACTACTCTTGGGCTTGTGAGCTTGTGTACTCTTGGGCTACCAATCGAGCTATAAATAAACATATAAATCTATACAAAAGATGCTTGCTTATGTCTGGGTTTTAGGTAGAGAATTAACAACTGATGCAAGTAGTAGCCGTTGTAATGACATTGGCGGTGTAGCAATAGTCAAAATTGCGCACCCCACGCATTGCGACGCCCAGCGTAGACGCGGCCTACGGCCTAGTCTTTCGTTGCGATGCGTTTGCTTTGCATGCATTTGCAATGCAAATGCCTGCCATACCCTGCATACAGCAGTGGCCAGTTGCGGCGCAGGCCGCACAAGACGCCGGCGTGGCGCAAGGCTGCTGCTGCTGCTGCGGCGACGACAACAACGACGACGACGACGAACAATTTCTTGGGTCTAATTGCTGCCGGAGCCGAGTCGATGAGAACTGGTGTTATTGTTGTTGTTTTTGTTGTTTCTATTGTGCCATTGGTCGTCTCAGTCGCAGTCGCCGCAATGGTTAATTAGAGTGGCTGCTGACTGGCTAACGGTTAACGATGGCATGTCGGGTGTCCATCATCGTCTCTCACACCCCTCTCACCACAATCGCCACCACCACCACCACCATCAACATTCTTATCACGACTCCACCACCATCATCGTTCAACATGACCACGATCCTTGCCAAAAGCACCACCACCCTCGCTAATAGCAACAGTGGTATCAGCACCGCTCTGAGCACAACACAGATTGGAATCGCTACCATAAGAACTCATCTCTATAGCAAATATCTGCACCTGATCATCTCTATAACAAATACCTGCACCTGATTATTATTCGTCGGCTTTTTTGTCTTCTTCTTATTCCGACTTATTTTTGCCCACTCCGCTTTTATCGACTAGTTGTTTTCTGCTTTGTCTATTCCTCTATTGCGGGTGATTATACTACAATTGCCAGTATTTCTAAACTACCCCCGCAATATACCATGCTGCAATGGCACCGCAAGAGGTACGACACAAGGGATTGTGCTGGCTGTTATCTTCTTGTAACTGCCACCCCGGCCATCTTATTTTTTCTCTTCGTCGTCGTTGCCGTTGTCGTTGTAATCATTATGCAACCTCTTCTTTAGCACCGGGGGTAACGATGCTGTAAACAAAAAGAGCCGATACAGAGTAGGGTCTATCCACTCTTCGCGTTCCCCCCGCTCCCTACAGCGTTCCCATTCTTGTGTATCTGGAGCACACTCGAAACACTACTATTATTTCAACTACAACACAGAAGCACCACAATCAGGCCCAGAACGTCTGTTCTCTCGGGTTGTTAAAAACAATTATTTTGTCATCCACAACACAACCATAAGTTCTGCCGGTTATAGCAGCTTCCATACCTATATGGTGAAGATCAATAAGACTGAAGTAGACTATGTGTGAGGAATGCTCAGTTCGGAAAACAGCTGGAGCGCGGGCTCTGGTATTTCGAAGGTCGTTATAAGAACGAAAACAAAGATGACGGAAGGCAAGCGGCAACGCATGAAGCGTCGCCAGGAAACTGAAGACTGCAAGCCAGACCAGCGGCTCCCCACATGCACTAGAGCCATATCATATATTATTAAAACGTTGGGTCTAGTACAAATTGGCAAAAAAAAAATTTACTTATAGAAGAAGGGAGCGGAAATGTCTTCTTTTGGAGTGAGAGCAAAATTATCAAAAGTAGGTGTATCAAGCTTTTATCCCGACATATTTTCTCTAAGTTCTCTAAAAAGCGGTTGCGAGGACCCCAGTCACTCTATCGACAAACTAATCATGCATGCGTTCTTGGAAATGTTTATTCTGTTGACTTGCATTAAACGTTAGCTCAAAGTAGAACTAATGTTGTATTGAAGATAATTCTGACGAATTGAAATTCTTTGCAATTCCTATTGTTTGACTTTCACACTTAATTAACCAATTTTTAGAAGAAGAACGTTCTATTAAAAACAAATATTTTTTCGCCGAGTTATACTATATATATATATATATATATTTTAATTAATATTCGCCGAAGTAAAATATTAATTGTTGTGTTTACGAATGGGTTTTAATCTCTAAGAAAAGATAAGAAGGCAAACCAAAAACAACGACAATTTAGATATGTTTTCTTTTTAGCTAAGCAAGTTCCCCGTGTTAGGCAGCCGAAACAGCCAAAGAAAACTCGGTCGAGGTTACGAGCTTTAGAAGAGCCTTAACGATAAACAGCCAAATTGTCACAGCCAGAGACAGTCGTCAAACAATTAGGGCCCTTCTCTGCGAGAACGAGTTTCCGTCCGCAATTGACTTCAATACGCCTCTTGTTTCGTCTTTAAAGTGTACGATATCCGTATAAGGCGCTTGCCCTTTCATGCGTTTAACCCGCATCCATTATGTTCTACATAAAATAGCCTTTTCTTATCTTACATCAACAGCTTGCGTCTATTTTGTGCAGCTGTTATAATCATATGGACAGTACCTGGTTCAATGCTCGCTAAGCTAAAAGTCGCCTTTAAGTTAAGAAGTTAGAAGAATCATTTGCATATGCGTCAACGTACAAGAGCACATCCGTTCGGTCACAACAAGCACACGAACTGCACGACACAACGCAGTGTTACCGGTGACGCCTGCTACCGTCTGACTATAATACGTTACAGGCATCGTTCTGAACAGCTAGAATAGAAGCGCTTTCCCTCGTCCATCAATGTCCACTATGATATTAGTCGGCTGTTTTTTTTTAGCGTTTGTTTACCGCTTTGTTCCCTCGCACGTTCTGGCGAGCGTACCGTTGCCCGCGTTCAGCACGTTTGGGCTAAGTTGCAGGTATTGTTTACGACACCACATACGGGTTACAAACTCTCGCAACGCTTCGTGGCGGGGACTCGTGAGAACGTATACCTGTACAGCCAAACAGACAACATCGCGACGGAATCGTTCAGATTATTTTTGAGACTTTTCCGAGGAAGAAAACGCGTCTCGCCAAAACATTAGTTATCGTGGTCGCGAAACGTACCTTCTCTCTCTCTCATTCCCATTTCTTGTTGTCTATGCATACACACATACACCAGAAGAGATACGCCCACGCGCCTTGTGTCCTGGCGCAGTGGCGTTCTGCCTATCTTTTTGTATACGATGACGTCTCTATAGAGATTTATTCCATGATGGCTGTCGGTCGGAAGCCGTGTGCTGAAGCAGCATTAGTAGTAGAAGTAGTAACTAGTATTATTACAGGTATGTGAGTACTTTATAGTACTTTATAATACTTCAAAGTATTTGCGGATTTTTCTCCGAGTACCTTCGACTCAATATCTCATCGTGACACGATGCTATGACTCCTTCCCTCTGTAGCTATTTCCTGAGGGTTTTTTGTATTGACCTACAAGGTGTGTACAAAATGTATTATTTAGAAGCTCAGAGTTAATTACGTATCATGTTGCCTATAATATTTGTTGTCGCATTTGTTCGTTGTCTCGTTAGCTCTCTCTCCCTCTCTTTCTCTCTCTAGCTCTCCCTCTGTTGATCTCGATCGGAAATTCTCTGTTCCCTTATTCTGTCTGGGTAAAATCAGTCGCGCTATGTAAGCGATAACGCTATATTTGACTAGGCCTAATGATATTGTTACTGCTGATTTTACGTGCTGTAAAATCAGCACGTTTAGCAATACGACAACGAAGTGGAACGAGTGAACAAGATGGCCGGCGACTTTCTAGCCCTCAACACGACCTTCAAAGAGATCATCTTTAAGACTTGCACATTTGGCTTACCAATAAAAATGTATCATATATGATTTAGTTCAGGTTACTATTATCAATTGTTAACTCAATAAATGTCGTACAGTATAATTGGTACTGTTCTGACAAAAAGATCAGACCCCCCCGGCCGACAGCCCTAAACCCTAAAACATAGCTAATAAATTACAAACCGAAATAAAGTAGGTGTAAATTAAACGCAATTTGGCTTGGTTTGAGTTAGTGCTTTCCTAGATTAGCCTATCGTGACAAATTTTGTTTAGCCTGGTAATCACGGCTAGTCGCTCGCTCGAGCCGCCACTACGATTCAGCACGGTGGCATTTCCCACGGGTGAACGAGCGCAGATAGTTTATTTAGTCCACTCCAGTCTAACGTATAGTACGCTGTAGTCGCGGCTGGTATTGACCTGCCTGTGCCAATGTGGGTATTCAATGCACGAATTGAATTGCATGATGATGAGTGCTTTTGGAAAAATGCGCGTCAAAAGGTAGGATAAAAGCAGACGGGGGGGAGGGGGGGGACGGGGGGGGGGGGCGGGGGGGAACGGGAGCGGAGGAGCTATCCCAACATGCCGAGCTTTGGTACACGATTTGTTGGCAAAATGCTGCCTTATTGTTTCGGCCAGGGTTGTGCAACGTGATGGTGATGCTAAGGTGATGGCAGCACCGAAGACGACAAAGATGACGGCAACGGCATGTCGACCCCACTTGGATGGGGTGCGAGCCAGGCCGGGCAGGAAGAATCGCAGTAGAAGAAAGATTTGTCGTCTCGACATGTGAACAAACAAGCTAACTACATATCCAGCTAGATATATACGTATACTTGCTTGTTCGTCACAAGTCCCCGTCAAGATTTGTCATCCGAGCAAGCAGAAAAGAAAACAGACAAGCAGACAAGAATCAAATAAATAAATAAATCAATCAATATATACAAAATGGCTCGTCATAGCTAGCCGGTGGTACGTTTCTAATACTACTGGTACCACCAATTTTAACAGCTGGCTACTGAAATTCTAGTCGTTCTAATGTGAATGTATCAGCATGGTGATTGTTTTGACATGCCGTGACGTGTTCTCTTGGGTAGCATAGAAACAGCGCCATACAGTGACAGGCTAAGTTGGGTCTGGGATACAAGGGTAATATCGTTATTATCCATCCGTTATATTAGTTATACAGCTATTGTATGAGCTACTATATAATGATAGCTATTACATATATATATATATATATATATATATATATATATATATATATATATTTATATTTCCTAGATTTTTCGTAAGGCTATTATTGCCCGTGTACGGTTTTTTCATGTCATGGCTAATCCACTCCGGCATTTACCTTGTCTAAATTGGAATTCATGCAAACCAATTAAGAGTGGCCGGTCTGGGTCTCGAACCCAGTCCTCCCGAATGCAAGGCAAAGGCTTTGCCACTAAGCCATCCTGCTCAGTATATATATATATATATATATATATATATATATATATATATATATATATATTTATAAATTATATATATATATATATATATATATATATATATATATATATATATATATATATATATATATATATATATATATATATACATACATGTGTGTGTGAAAGAGGTCACTAAAGTACGCATGCGTTGTACTTCAGCAAAACTAGCGTGAGCCCAAAACAATTATAGCGAACGCTAAGCGGGCAACCGCGTTTACTGTTGTGGCGGTGTTATTTCTATGATGGCCATCGTTGTTGCCGTTGAGGTTCTTTTTGTTGTCGTTGTTGTAGTAGCTACGATTTTTGCTCCAACGCTTCAAACGATGCGCACGGAACAGGCGGGTAGACGCGAGCAAGCCTTTTCACAGTGAGGGCGATGCTATATGCCATGCACAACCCTAGCCAGCGCATTTTCCACGCGTAGTTGGGAGTTGACTAGCGTTCGTTACCGATGCATAGGATATTTGTTTCTGTTTAAGACCCACTCTCGCTGTCGACGCACAGTTACGTACGGCTGTCGTTTTCTTATATGGAAAGTGGTTCTTCAAAATTCGGCTGCATCGCCGGTGCTGAATTTCCAATTGTAGCGGTTGTTGTTGTTGTTGTTGTTGTTGTCCGTCATCTTTAAAAAAGTGTTTTTTTTTTAAACTTCTGTGGAAGCTTAGTTTTCAGTGGCATTTTTGGTAACGAAGGCTGGCGCTCCCTGCAGAGAGCGGTGGGGGGGCGCAGGAAGAAAGTAGACTTTAAAACCATGAACTTCACTGCAGTTGCACTTCACGCTCCCTGCAACCGAGACAACAGGATCAGAGATAGCAGTAATCGCAGGAGACCACGGCAGCAGCAAAAACAACAACAACAACAACGTGCAATATTTGTCAACGAAATTGTGTAAACTCTCTGCGCGCAGTACTAAACTAGCAGACTTTTTTTGTGATTTTTTTAAATTTGAATAAGACAATTGCCAAAATTGTGTGCACAAATATTTGAGAAAAATATTGCGCACAATGATGATGATGATGATGATTATTATTATTATTGCACTTATCTGGCTATTTATTTTTAGGTTTGTCGTCGTTGTTGTTATTGTTGTTGTTGTTTTCATCGTTGTTTCCATTGTTATTGATGTTGATGTTGTGTTGTTAGCGTCGCTATCTTTGCGTATGCCGTTAGTTATTGCCTTCCAATGGCTGTTTACTGATTGTCACTTGAAAAGAGCAATTCTTAGCTATTCATATGACCTAGTGGTCCCACAGAACATTACGGGGACAAGCGCTGGAAATCGTCGAACATTGTCGATTGTGCCGAACGGGTCTTTTTGAATGGCCAACCACCCGGGAACGGTGACCTACCGTTGCCGAAAACTGTTTGTGAAGTTCAACGCATTATGACGATTTCAATGGAAGTAGCTTGTTAAATGCGTCTCAAACGAAAAGAATCAGTCAATTTTCTGGTTGCATGGTATGCTTGGGCGACCACAATTCACGTGTAGGTGTATATATATATATATATATATATATATATATATATATATATATATATAGAAAGAATATGAGAAAAAAGAATGAAAGGAATTTTATGATACATTTACGTATGTAAGCAATTCTGGGGCACAGAATTGCCATTACATTTGGCCACTAACGTTCCGGGACAAACACGACACCCATTTGTGTGCTAAATCGAACAAATTGAACTGTATGTGGCGACGCAGCATATGAGTACCGGCGATATCATGTCGTAACGGGACACACACGCTCACAGCCTAGATGTAATGCTGAATCAAACCAAGCCACTCGCTTACGCTGGCTAGTGTGCGAATTAATTTCAATACGAATTGCGTTTCTAAATTCGGCGACGCCGATCCCGATAGACTAAAAAGAAGGTGCGGGCTACTTGGTTTTCTGTTGCTTCTGCTGGGGCTCTGTGTACCACATGCCGCCCATAAGAGCACCACTTACTGTTGTTGGAGCTTGCCTAACAAGTGGCGATAATTATCGTTGTTGTTGTTGTTGTTGTTTTTTTTTGTTGTTGCTGTTGTTGTTCCAATTGTTGTTGCGGTTGTTGTTTTTGTAGACAATGCTCTTATTGCAGCTGTTCTAGCGTCCAATCCTACAGCGACTACTACTACTACTACTACTACTGTTGCTAATAAGAAAACAGTGAGCGGGCGGTGTACAGCTTGTGTTGGCGGTTGTGATGCCAACTCTGCGTATAATATCGCAGAGTCTCAGTTAAAAAGCTTAATCATCGTCTTCTTCATTGCTATCAATGAAGTGTTAGTCTACAGTAAACTACCGTTGGCGTGAAGCTACCGAATTGATTTCCTGATGTAGAAGCTCGGTATTCATTAAAAACCAACGTGTCATGGCCGTCGTAGCCGATAGCCGCCACTAGTTGGCCCGCAGTCGCTCGAAGTCGCGCCGGCGAGCTGACTATTTGCTCGTCGTGCCCCAAACAACCGACCCCACGCCGCCCACGAGCTGGGCGGCATGCGGCACGAGACACACAGACTTTCTTGCATTTAAGCACCACCGTCATCGCAGCAATATTTGCTGAGCAACGCTCACCCACGCACCCAACACAAGCGGTCACGGCCGGAGATTGGCTGTTTTTGCACGTATTGTGAATGGATACACATGTATAATATATATATAAATATATATATATATATATATATATATATATATATATATATATATATATATATATATATATATATATAGATATATAGATATACATGTATATTTAAATGTATATATGGAAGAATGTATCTTTTGCTTGACATGCATACCTAAATACACATGTCACCCCTTCGTATCAGGGCCGTTTCAAGAGAGCAGCATATGAGGACTTGCTGAAATAGATGAAATAGGTAAAACAGACATTGTAGCAGCAGCACCGAATAAAGTTCGACCAATAACAGAGATCAAACCGGGTGTACCCCGGTAGACATACTAGTGCGGGGATGCTCGCCATGCTTTTTCGCTCTCTCTCTCTCTCTATCTCTCTCTCTCTCTATATATCTATCTATATATATATATATATATATATATATATATATATATATATATATATAGTGCACATATGGACACATATTGATACACTTGCATACATTCGACTTATGTCATTTACATCGTTTCCTTGATCCGTTCATCCATTGGCGCATCTATCTAATGTTATTCCATATAACATGTGTACAGCGAAAGATGAAAACATATAATATGTGTGGGGACGACATTTGCTTGTTATACAACGGACAGCAGCGTTTTCTTCGTATACTATATATGGCAGTGTGGCAGCGTCACAAACAGGCGTGAACGTTAAACTAGCTGACCAGTCCGAATACGAAGGCTTTGGCGGACCCACCACCACGCGACGCTGCCCTGACGGAAGAATCCGCCACGATCAACAACTGACTTTATCCAGTCATGCCCACTTAAGCGTAACCACATCCGCCGTGATCCTAAACCACCGTTCCTCTTAACCACGTCAAGCGTCTTTGCATCGCAGCACGATGCCATCTTCATGCGTTGGTTGTCCGCGTGCGCGCTCTAGGCGCGTTCGTGGACGCTGTATACGTGTGGGGTATACATTTATGGGGTACGTGTGGGGTATCCCTGTTCGTGCACCCCCCACCCATCCTGTCTTACCGAGTCGAGCCCGGTGGTAGCGTGGTAGGTGCATTTTTCGCGTGCGTCTTGCCGAGACCGGACGAGACACCCGAAGGTGCAGCACGAGGGGTGATCCCCGCCGTTGCGGGGTATTTGTATTTATGGGGTGTGTCAGTCCGTCTCACAAAGTAATGCGAAAGTAAACCCGTGGATCAGGTCAGCTGTTGACTGAGAGTCGGCCAGAAGGAAAAAAAAAACGTCAGCCTTAACGAACTGCCTCATCCGAAGGTTATGGTGGCGCCGCTTCATCAAGGTGTCTGCGTAGATGCGTAGAACTGCACAGGGGGGCTCGTCTTGGGTGGCTTAACTGTTGTTTGCTGGCCGCTTTTGTTGTCGGCTAAACGCCGTTACAGACAATATAATGCAGACTGCGAGGATGATGATAATAAACTCGCTGTCCCATCATCGGAATCGAATCACTGCACAAGTTGCTGCTCGACCGCACAAGCACATATCGAGGCATTGATTGAGTCGTGCGCCGACAGACGGTACAGAAGTGAGCAAAACCCGCTGGAAAACAAAAATGTAATTGTGCCTCAAAGGCAGCAACGGCCGCCGAATCGTTATGATAAACACAGAGTGACAACGATGATGACGACGACCACAACAACAACACGATAAGCGCAGTCATACCCACGGTCACAACAATAGCAACAGCATTAGCTTACTGTAGTTTTCTATATTCCCGTAATACTAGCAACAACAACAACATCGGCAATAATAGCAGCAAGAACACCGACGACAACAACAGTCGTAGTAGCAACTACGACAACAACAAGAGCAACAGCAAGAACAACAACAATAACAACAGCAACAACAACGACAGGGGTATTCACACTCACAACAACCTGACCAACGACAATGATAACAATGCCCACAACAACAACAACAACAAGAACCACAACAACACAGTAATCACAACACAAAAATAACAAAAACAACGCCTGCAACATTAGGAACGCCAACGCCCGCAGCACTGCCAGCAACAACAACATGAGCAATGATGCTATATCTGTATCTACCATTCAACGAGCGGTATGTAAAAAAAAAAATATATATATATATATATATATATATAAATATAGCGATAGAGAAGGAGCACAGAGTTTACAATGAGAATTCGGGCAGCGGACGTCACCCTTTCAGTTAGTCAACGCGAACGGACAAACAAATACTCATACAGAAGAACAAGAAAAAGAGTTTAAAGCAAAACAATGCAAAAACGAAACACGCGCTAGTCGTTGTTGTGGTCTTTGGTGTGCTGCTCACTAGCACTTTCAGACAAACTTCTATATGCACTACCACGGCGGCTGTTGTATTGTAGAAACGCACTGTAACCAGCCTTCAGACGCGCATGGAAGAACAGAGGGACGAGGCGTTGTGGGAAAAATGCATTCAAATTGATCTCTTTCAATCATCGAGCGGGCGTTTGTCTGCGCAATTGCCGTAAACATCTCGGTTACATACGTATGGATATGGAACAGGAAAGAACAACACGCTAAGGTAAAGATTCGCTTTGTAAAAACCTTCTACTATAAGGACTCAGGTCACATAGGCAGGGCCTATGTTGTCTTGGCGGGTGGTTGCTTCGCAGTTATCGCTGTCGCTTGCATCGCTATCCGCACGCATCGGCCTGATGAGACAGAAAGATTGCTGGATCGAATCGCTTCGTCGGTGTGAAAGCGGCGTTGATGCTCTGTTGTTATTTGCAGTGACACGGCAATTGATTCCAGCAAGACGCTTGTCGGTCAGCCGCCAAGCGGTTCCCGGCAGAACGCGTTCGAGTGATTTCGCAGTATTATCGCAACGCAGTCGATTGATGATTTGTTTACCTCTGTATCTCTCTCCTTTCGTCACTCTCCCTCTTTTTTTTACAGATTTCAGTACCACGTATATATCAATTATATGCGCTCTACGGTTTATCGCTATTAGAGCGGAACATATTTATCACACTTATATTACATCTGTTCGTGCTTTCTCTGTCGCTTAACTGACTGATAGAGCTAACGAAATCGATTACCTAATCGTATGTAAATATACGATACCGGTAAATCAAAGAGTTAGTAGTTATACCGGTAAATCAAAGAGTTAGTAGAAATGCCTGTATACGATTTCAAAAAGCTAACGCCGACTACAGCGCCGGAGAGGGCCGTACTTCGTAACAAACAGAAACAAATATTATGTGGGTATTCGTTTATGTTTCAGCTTGTGTTTGAGACAGGCCGCGTAAGTGTCACATATTAGACCCTCTAGTGACAAGCAAGTAAACAGTACTGTATGGTGATTAATTTTTTAAAGGCGTAACTACATAAATAGTATATATATATGCATATGTGCGTGTTTATACTTTATGTATATATAGAGATCGTGTTTATTTAACTCGTAACGGGGCTAACAATTGTCCCCTAGCGAACGTGACGACAAACTACATCAGCCCTAGGTCCAGGCCTGGTGTAGACCACCTGGACAAGGTGCCACGCACCGCCGTGGCGTTTCCACGTTGTATATCCAATGATAGCTTTTGCCGAAAAAACTCACCAGCGCGTGGGTCCCCCGTGGGCCAATCTGAGACACTTGCATATCTTAGTAATAACTCCCTCAGTAATTTTACCTGGGCCCCCTAAAGTCTCAAAGGCAAAAGGTCGAAAGTCCGTAGAGTCTCCAATATGCGTATATACAGATGCAAGTAAGTTTCACGAAACCCCTCTTAGTTTAACATCTGTCTTCGGTGAGAAAGATGGAGACGCCTTAAGGCGAAATGCATCTTTTGTGTTGCGACAATTTGCTAAATGCAATTGCAGTCGAAGTAAATATCGTCGTCGTCGCAGTCCTAACGCTGGTGCGACGATGCACGACTAGGCATGAGCGCACGGACGCGTCGAAGTGCAGATCGCCGCAAACTGTTTGGTCTATTCTCATTGACGTGAAGCAAGCGGCGGCGGCGACAACAATAACGACGCCGCCGACGCCAACACTGCAATGAGGCAGGCTATCCCCGGGCGATGTCCAGTCATCGGCATACAGCTGTTTTTGCATCTGTTTCACTTGGTACTGCTGCAATAGAGTGCTAACTAACTAGGCGACCATATGCTTGACCTCTACAACTTCCACCAGTACCAACAACATTGACAAGCACAACAACATCAACAACGACAGCAGCAGCAACAACAACAACAACAACGACAGCAATAACAGCAACAACGACAACAAAAACAACAATAAAAACAATAGCAGCAACAACAATAAAACCATTAGCAACAACAATCACAACAAAAGCAACAACGACATCAACATTCGTGACAGCGGACGTGACCAAAGTACCCTAGACTAACCGTAAGCTGTAACCGTTACCCTGCCAGTTGAGTTGTACCATTTGTAACAACTCACACGGTGTCGCAATGGCCGAAAACGACAAAGTGGCTGAAACCGCGACTCTTGGTCAGCAGATGAGTTATGGCAGAGCCCTCGAAAAGACCTCATGAAGACTACAAGCACTGATGCACTGTTTGTTGTTACAGTTACAATTGTTGGCACTGCCCTCACACGGTTAGCTGTCATGTACCGAAGTTTCTCTTCACTCGGCACATTGCGTGCGTGTATTCATAGCCTGTACGCGAGCCGGTAGAATCGCTTAAGATTTCAGATCCGTTGGGCAAAAATGTTAATGAGTTTGCTTATAACAAATCTCAAAATGGAAGTGCAAAGCTAAACCTAGAATGACGTTTAAACAAACAAGCATACAAAAAAAATTGACTTTCCAACGTTCAACTGAATTTTATATATATATATATATATACAGGTAGTTCAATAAGTTCTTAGAATGAAAACCGAGAATTTTCCAAATCATTTTTTTACATTTTTCTTATTCGATATACTCCCCGAGAAGCTCAATACACTTTTCCCACCGAGATTTCAGAGCTTTCATACCTCTTAAGTAGAATTCCGCGTCGTTAGACTGAAAATAGGCATTGACAGCAGCCTTAATCTCTTCATTGCTGGAAAAACGCTTTCCACCGAGACTATTCTTCAAATGTCCGAAGAGGAAATAATCAGAGGGGGGCAGGTCTGGAGAATAGGAGGGTTGTTCAATAAGTTCGAACCTCAGTTGGGCCAGTTTTGCCGATGCTTGCCGGGACTTGTGTGCAGGAGCATTGCCCTGGTGAAACGGGACAACCTTCTTCTGCAAAGCGGGCCGTTTCACGATGAGTTCTTGCTAACGGCAGTCCAACAGTCTTGCATAATATTCTCCTGTGATCGTTTTACAGCTCTCAAGGTAGTCGACCAGCATTATTCTACGTTGGTCTTAAAAAACTGTAGCCATCACCTTTCCGGTCAATGCCGTTGTCCGCACCCTCTTCGGAGGTCCTTCATCAGGTGCACACCATTGGCAAGATGCTTCTTGGGTCTCGGGAGTGTAGTGATGAACCCGGCTTTCATCGACGGTCATGAATCTGCACCAAAAATCCGACAGATTGTTCGACATCTTGGCCAAATTTCGCTGTAAAGCCAAAACAGGCGCGTCTTTTTGGCCTTGGTTGAGCAAATGCGGCAGCCATTTTGCTCTAAGCTCTTTCATCTTTAAGTTTTCGTGTAGGATAAAATGCACACTGCCAAAACTAATCCCTAATGCCTCCGCTATTTCCTTAATGTTCATTCGCTTATCTGTGCCAAGAATTTTACGCACTTTCTCTACGTTTTCCTCATCAGTTGCCATTTTTTTGGCCTCCTGGACGTAGTTCACCCTCGGTGCTCCTGCGACCCTCTTTTTAACACATTAATCCAGTTGGAAACAGTGGCAAAACATGGCGCAGAGTCACTGTACGTCTCGTCTAACTCAATTTTTACTTGGGTCGCATTCCAACCTTTGAAATAAAAATGCTTGATAACCACTCGAAACTCTTTTTTCTCCATTTTTCAAAATCACGCCGATACGTTGCACAGGAAAAGCTATCAAACGAAATCGCAACCGCCAATCACCATATTATATTGAGTGCTAGCAGTCGAAAAGTTTCCAGTTCCTATTAGCGGTGAAAGCGTGCCAAAATTCGAATTCTAAAAAGCTTATTCTAAGAACTTATTGAACTACCTGTATATGTCGAGCCCGGTGGTGTGGTGCATTCGCCTGCGCCTTGCGCCCGAAGGAGATACATAAGTGCGCGGGTTCGAGCCCCACCGTTGCATTTGTATTTATGAGGGTTCGTCTATGAAGCAATGCGAAAAGCAGTCCCGTGGCCTACCAGTGCTAATTTCATTTAAACCAACGGACGCCACTAACTTCACAGAAACAACGGTTACGTGCTCCAATTAGTCTTTAACGGTTTGTGCACTGACTCAGACACAGTGCGCTGCTCAAAATCATTGCTATTAATGTACGTGCTGTCAATAAATCAGTGAGAGTCCTATGGGCTGGTCTCTAGCTAGGCGTTAGTTACTTGGACTACTTATAACGTTACCGCCCTGTTGTCTATTGTCAGCTGGTGTCCAAGACAGGCTAACGTTGTATTACGAACATCGATGGTAGCATCCAGTGTAGACGCGTTTGAGAACAATGGATACGTGTGACAGGGGGTGTTGCCGACCTCCTGCCGAACTGCGATAAGAGACCCTTTGCTAGTGACAGAATGCGGAAGCACCTTTGCAATGCAGGAATATATATATATATATATATATATATATACGCATCACGTCAGTGCAGCAATAGTATGATTTTTCTGGCGTCTGTAGTGAATGTTTTTTTTTCGTGTTAAGGCACACATTTAAATCATCGAACGCGCACGGTTGGAATAACGTTGCTAAGTACTAAATAGCATTGCCGCTGAACACTTTCTCATACCTGCCTTTTAGGGGAACAAAGATCAAGCCACTACATATCATTCACTGAATCATTCCAATGGGTCCAACCAGTGAACGGAGCATTCTCGGGCATTACACCGCATGGTCTTTTTGGGAGACACCTGCCTCTATGGCGGCTCGTACGTCTGCTAGAATGAAACCCGCAGTCTGAACGTCGTGTCTTACTTGGGCACAGAACTTTCCTGCGTGCGAGATGGCAAGGTTGTTCTGTATGGTTGCGTGTTGCGTCTGGAAGTCTGTAACAACTGTAACCATATTTAGACAGCCATAGGTTGGTGAAAGCCAATACAGCTAGTAAGTGATGTATGTGTTAAAGGAACCCACTGGCAGGCGCCACAGACAAAGATAGTCGGTACAACAAACCGAAGCCAACTCCCACCAATTGAATAACGACACACTAGAGCTGAAGAACGAACGAGAATACAAGACGACTCCAACAGCGACAACATTACTGCGGAAAATATGTGCAGTAGTAACAATAATAATAATAATAATAATAATAATAATAATAATAATAATAACTAAAACTAGCGTTGTTTAGTTTAGAATAGCAACAACACTCTGCACCATAAAAAAGGATAACATTATTGATGCCGAAAATTAACGCCAATAGCCGATAAACTAACTACAATAGCAACAACAATTACGACAACACTAACAACAGCGATCATTTTCAGTAACATCAGCTGCAGCAGCAGCAGCAACAACAACAACACCAACAACATTAACGAACGATGACAACAACAGCAAAACAACAACAACAAAAACAATAAAAACAACAAAACTAACAACGACAACAACACCTACAACAACAACAGCGAAACACAGCTACAACGAACGAAGAGCTATACACCTCCATAAGGAGGAGGACATGTTGGAGAATCTGCTTCGTATTGACTGACGAACTTTCTTAATTCGACGACAAGGCGGGTAGAGCACATGCGTAAAAATAATATTAATAATAATCGTTTTTGAGGCTGATGCTGTCGTTGGCACTCTGCAGTGGCAATGCGGCTTCCATTGTAGGTGCCATGGGCTGAATCAGCGAACAATGAAGGTCAAGCAGACGTTCACAAATAATAATAATAATAATAATAATAACAATAATAATAATATTAGTAATAATAGTAATAATAATAATAGTAATAATAATAATAATAATAATAATAATAATAATAATAATAATAATAATAATAATAATAATAATATAATAATAATAACGATCTCCCGCCGTCATCTATCTGACTTAGCACGGCAGCAGCCGCAGGAATAGCACTTTTTTGTTGTACTGCCAACACTGGACCACTTGGTTGTCAGCGCTATTGTCGTCGATTGTTTAACGAGGTCCACATCCATACATCGCTATCTATTGTTATTGTTGTTGCTGCTGCTGCTGCTGTTGTTGCTTCTGCTGCTGCTATATTTGTATTGTAATAATATTACTTGTAATAATAAATTGCTGCTGCTACTATGATATTTATTTGTTTCATACTCTGTTCAATCCTAACGCATGTCGTAATAGAAGTGACAATTGATATTGCTTTTGCTATCGTGATCGTCGACGTCACAGCTGGTTGTTTGTTTTCATGGCGTAATATTAAACAAATAAAACTTTGTCTGTCATTGCGCCATGAACGCCACTAGCTTGATCGAAGCTTCCTATTTGTACCCCTCTTGTTATTCCTTAATTAGCATATATATATATATATTATATATATATATATATATATATATATATATATAGCTAAATGAAACCCACCGCATCATTGTGTCTGTTTCAATTCTGTTTAAACTGGAAAGTGGATATGCTGGCTCCTAATTGTATAAGGACCACGTATAACATCGCTATCTATTGTTATTGTTGTTGCTGCTGTTGTTGCATCTGCTGCTATATTTGAATTGTGATAATATCACTTGTAATAATGCATTGCTGCCGCTATGCAACAGCGGTGTGGCTTACCTATTATCAACTACGAACAAAATGAATGTGAATTGTTCCCGAAGATAAGGTAGCTCCTGTTTCGTAGCGAAGAACGATAAAACGTCAGTACTACAGGCATTAAGCCGTTGTTCCTTTTTCCTTCTTTTTTTTTGGCGTTTTGCTTTCTCTAATAGAAGACGCCGTTAAATTGTTGTGCGGTCATCATCTTAACCGTGGTGTGGTTGTTCTTGGAGAGCTTGCTACGAGAAACTTTCTCGTTGGCGCCCGTGAGGTGTTCCTTAGCCTCAGGTCTCATCTTCTGCTTCAGTGGAGTAGCTTTCACGGCACGGTGAACAAACGAACGCCTCGTGCCGCCGACAAAATAATATAGTTCGTTTATTCGTCTAGCAGTTATTAGCAAAATAATAGCGGTAATTGCAACAACAGCCACATCAACTCAGCGCCACTAGAATCGTGCAGCATAGTAACACGCGGAGTATACTAACAACAATAACAACAACGGCACCGCCCCAAACAGCAGCGGTAAGAACGCCGATAATGTAAACAACAACGCCGTTATCCATATTCGCGCTTGCTAAAACAAAATGACGACGAGAAAAGGAACACCGCAGCAACGACATATACAGTTTGCCTAAAGAATATACAATATATAATAACGACAAGAGTTACGACGACGACGACAACATTAACAATAAGAACAGCAACAACAACAACAAGTTTCAGCAGTGACCGAGGCAGCAGCAACAACTATGCCGGGCCCACTAGAGCGATGAGAACAGTGAGATAATAAAACCGATACGTGTGTCTGTTTGCTATATGTACATGTATTTAAATATATACGTGTATATCTAATATCGCAATTGTTTTAAAGAAGCACTTTACTCCATGGCGCCCAAAACAGATGCCGCGTTCCCTCTCCAAACTGCGAAAGAAAACGCTTGTCTTAAGAAATGACCATCTTCTCGGTATACATATATATATATATATATATATATATATATATATTCAGATTCAGAACGTGGTTTATTAGCGAAACTGCATTACAAATGCTTAAGTTTTCGGAAAAAATGACTATACATATTTTTTATAGCGAATATTTTGCAGACCATTTAAACTGGCCTTAACAAGTGTACCCTAATGAGTGTGTGATACATACGGCGGCAGCAGCTGTAAATGACCTCTAGCCCGAGCGCTGACCAGTTGGCCAGGACACCCAGACTGCTAAATTTTTCCCATTGAATTTCCATGACGACATCTGTGTAAGAAATTCACCGGATCGCCTGCCACCAGTTAACAACTCAAGCCACTGCCAAACTCTGCTGATTGTTCTCGAGGTCAATGGACTTGATTCTACCGGCGTTTTAAACGCAATGGGTCAGAACTCCAACGGCTCCCTGGTGCATGGATACTTTTGTGCAGAGACGCGGAGGTTGCGTTGAAGACGATCTACGATGGGCCCCCAGCAGTTTCAAGCGACTTGACGAGATTTTCAATATGCCAATCCAAACAGCCACTCGGTGACTCTTACCGTCCGGTTGCAGTGCAACTCTCAGAAGCTCTCTTAAAACACCCGAGTAACAAGCTCACAATGTTGCGTAACGATGATTGGCTTGACCGGATAGCTCGGATGCATAGATCTCACATCTTCAAGGGTTGAGGGTCATTTCACATTTGTCTGCAAACTCGAGCACCTTGCGGACATCTTGCACCATGAGTGCCTGCTAAGGCACTCGCGAAAATGCTCTCATTCAAGTACCATACTCACATTACAACTACCATACTTATATATATATATATATATATATATATATAATAACGACGCAAATTACCGACCGCGTTCACGATGTGCTCGTGTTGTTTTTTAAATGTCCAATTGTTGTTTTTCCAGAGAAACAATTAGAAGCTAGTGTATCCATGTCGTGTAAGGTGAAATCAGATCATCTTTGATGACCATGACGATGAGGACCACGACAACAACACCAACAACAACATAAGCAACAACAACAACAATGACGGTACACACTCTATGCTGCTGCTTCTGCCAGTTCTAATGGATGACCGCATTGCTGCTATGCTCCCATAACAAACGTCACGCTAGTTACGTTGCTCCTGTTGTTGTTGTTGTTGTTGTTTGCAGTTGCTGCTGCTGCCGTTTTCACAGCTATTGTTGTTATTGTTGCTGTTTTTTGCTGCTGCTGCTGCACTTGCTGCTATTACCGAGCTCTGACAATGTAGGAGCGGGCGAAGCCGTGACAACAACGACCATTGTAGTGACGACGGTAGCGCCGGTTCTGGCGGTCATCCTTCACCCCCCCTCGAAGCCGATCAAGCGTCCGCCCCGCTCGACCGACTGACCGATCGACCACCCCATCGCCCCATCAGCCAACTCACCAATCGAGAACAGAGTAGTGGAACCGCTCGTCACAGAACCGCTTGTGAAGTCACGCCGAGTCACGAGCCCGTCACCACTGCGAGTCACCCCTGAAGTCCACGCGACATGATAGTGCGTGCTGATCATAGATCACATCCCGGTGAATTAGCTTCGTGTTGGCTCACCGCCACCAGCCTTTCGTTCGTTCGGTTAGAAAAAAAATTGGTAGTCGTTGTAGTTCTTGTATTTCTTCTTTCTCCTCTCCGTCGCCGTCCTCTATTTAGGACTCCCTTTCACCCGCCGGTGGATATGGGCGGATGATGGTCACGCATCCGATGAACTGCGCTCGTCATGCTCCTCGGGCAGTCCCTGAACGAAGCCGACTGTCGCTGTTGTTGCTGTTGTGATTTCTATTACAGATGTTCTTGCTGTTGTTGTTGTTTTTGTTGCTGCTGTTTTTGTAGTCTAATTACAGCTGGTGTTAGTTTATGTTACAGCAGTTGCCGCTGTTGTTGTTGTTTTTATTGTTGTTGTTGTTGCTGTTGCTGCTGGTGCGCCGCCATGTCGATATCGACAATAGCGATATTATTGATATTGCTGTTATTGTTGTTGTTTTTTAACGTTACCGATATCGTTTGTGCTGCTGGTGTTTCTGCCGCTTGTTACTGATCCGCTGTAACCAGCCCGATTCTGTCGGCGTGACAACATTCATGGTGACATTATTCAATGAGCAGGTGACCAGATGATGTCGCCGGCCGGTCAACCGGCTCGCCGGTAGCGTTAGGTCGTTCGAACCGGCCCACTGAGACATGAGATACCGTTGTGACAGATTGGTAGTCGGCTACCGCCAGTGCCCGCTGGTTTAGATTGGCCCTGCATGCGTCACATAGGGTCGCTCATGGTGGTTAGCCGTGAATTCGCTCGTGCGTAATTGCAATAGACAATTAAACAATGGACAGCAGGACCGGCGGCACGAATGAATTATTAACATCGTCAAACAGATCGCCATCATCCCATATTTTCCCAAGTTTTCCGCTGCCCCCCCCCCCGCTCCAGTCTCATTTGTTTCGTTCACTTTCTTTTTGTTTTGGCTCTCCCTCGTGTTTTCGATGCTTTTCTCTCTATCTACAGCAAGCTGCTATGCGGGCCCAGACAAACAGCAGGTCTTCGGCTCCTGTGTGCGTGAGTGTCTTACAAGTTAGTTACTGCCACTGACGTCGGCTCAGAGTTAGCCGGGCACTCTACGACAGGACAGCACAGCAGAGTCTCTCTGCGTCCTGCCGGGGCCAAGCCGGGTCGCTAGCCACCCCAGACGCTGGGGAGACGTCGATGTCCTGCCGGGAAGACGAAGCTGACTATAGACATGCAAACAGACAGCCAGACAGACGTATGCCGGGAAGACAGTCGTCAGAACGTCGGCGAGGAGAAGGAAACCGTCAAGTTTGTCGAAGACCGTCATTTTTTGGCTGGGCGATTTCAAGGGTTTGTCGGCGGTAGTTCATCTTTGTTTTAACCACCATCTACATGTTCATCATCATCATCATCGCTGGCATCCTCATCATCATCATCATCAACAACGACAGCATCATTATCATCATCATCATCAACGACAACAACATCATAATTGTCTTCATCATCGCGAGCGTCGTTGTTGGTTGTCACGTCATTGTTGTGATCGAGCGTCGATGCACTGTCGAAGGCCTACGCGCTGATCCCGCCCGCAACGGGGCCACATCGAGCGAGCCGCTGTCTCAGCTTTCGCCAGCGTTCCTCAACGATCATTGAAAACTCAAAACAGCAGTAGGATCGTTGTTGCTATCGTTGCGGTTTTGTTGTTGTGGTCGTTGTTGTTGTTGTTGTCGTTGTTGTTGCGGGATCGGTTGCTGGTGGACCCCTGAGCACCAATGAACGGAAAACGCACGAGAACATCGAGCCGCGTCGTCTTGAACGAATCTTGCTGCTCTTGTATTTGCGCGTTGCTGTTTGCGGAGGCGGAGGTAGAGGAAAGACAGGCTTGGGTTATAGTAGATGGTTGCTTCTCGCCTTCTGCCATATGAACGAACGATACAGAGCGTAGTAGGATGTACTTGTAGTAGAAACTGTAACAATACCAATCATGATACAGAGGCTACAGCCGACAGCCACATAGACCCCTGCAGTGGTAGCAAACGTAGCAACTACAAAACAACAATTGCATGTAGCATCAGCAAAAACAACAACAGCAACAACAACAACAACAACAATGACATTAGTAATAAGAGCAATTAAGCTGCAAGAAGAAGAAAAGGGACAAAAATAAACGCGTGAATAACAACAACAATATCAACCAGGAAAGCAGAACAACGGTAGAAGCAACAACCAAGACAATGGAACATGAGCAGAAACAACAACAACAGCAATAATATTGGGAGATACCAGTAAAACAACACGTTTGAAACAAGAACTAATAATCATTGTGAATACGGATGACGTGGTTGTTTAGTTGTCGACAAACCAGCTGGAGTCGACCAACGAGTTGGCGTGACGAATGGAAAAAGACGAATGCGCGCACATGATCACCATGTGAATGAGTGAGTGGTGATTATAACAACAATAATGATGGTGGTGGTGATGATGATGGTGATAATGATGATGATGATGATGTACCGTTGCGCAGTACCCGCAAGCAAACGGAACAAAACTGACTATACGTCGAGCACGGCCTGCAATGCTCATATTGCGTGGGTGGACGTACCGTACCGCCCATCCCTATTCAGCACGGGCAGCCATCAATCAGGCCACAAATCGACATCGTTTGCGTGTCCTATCATAATCATAATAATAGTCATATTACTTGTTATTATTATTATTATTATTATTATTATTATTATTATTATTATTTATATTTTTATTATTATTACTATTACTATTATTATTATTATCATCATTATCACAACCATCATCATATGTATTATTCGTATCAACATCATACAGGTGGTAATCCTAGCAGCTCTCAATTTATTTGCATAGATCACCGGTTGCCACCGCCGCCGCCGTTGACGCTTTCGATCCGTCCCGCACCTTTTCTATTCCGATCTTTACGGGCAGATTGTTGTTAGTTTGCTAAATCGTCGACGCTCGACGATTTAGGATAGGCGTCAAACAGTCCGACAGACGATCGCTTCAGACATCTCGACTTCATCGGCTCGGCGTGCACCCCAGTGACTTCATAGTGGCGATCGGTTTGACTGGTCAGCCTTCGATCGGCCTCCTCTCACATGTGCGGCCCGAAAACGTCGCACTTTGCATATATATATATATATATATATATAATATTATATATATATATATATATATATAATATATATATGTGTGTATCAAGGTATACATTTTTGATGCAGGAACATGTGCACAGCCCGCTCGGGGCATAACTCAAGGCGTTAGGTCCAGGCTTGGGCTGGTCCACCTATCCAGAGTGCCTCTCATCGAAGCGGCATTCCCTCTCTGAACATCCAAAGACAGAAGTTGACGTTGATATATATATATATATATATATATATATATATAGAGAGAGAGAGAGAGAGAAAGAGAGAGATAGTACGTAACATACTTAAGCAAACAGAAAAAATAATCTACTTATTTTTATCCTTATAAGCATACAAAATTTGTTTTGACAAATACAAATTAATTTAAATAATTTATGACAAAATGACACAGTGTTTAATACGTGCGAAAAGATGATATTTTGTACCTCGGCTGTGTGTTTAATCAACAGACGCGTACCAAACACGTATAACGTTAAAATGCTCAAACAAAGGTAGTGTTTCAATCGTTGTTTGAAGTCTGCCTGTTCTGATGACGCAAAACCGGAAATCAAGTGTGGCCTATGGGGGTAAGTAATACGTACTAGGGCATAAAACTGACCAGACCCCACTCATCTTTCTCAACTCTGAGCCCACCTGCATGTGCTATTGTTCTCATTTACTGGATTCATTATATAAACGAAATGCACTTCTCTTTGAATTTAAACATACATACTTAATGACGATTAGTTAGTAATGCATGTGGCCATTGGTGTGAGTTGTGCGGCTATTTCTTCAAGCTGTGCAGTAACTGTCAGCTTTGTTAGCAGCGTTCGTGTTGTAGCCGTGCCGGTTTTCTCCTCGTTAGAATAGTACAACCAAATGTGTCGAAGAGCCGAATCAGAGTGAAATGGAGCTCTCACATATTGTGCGAAAACGTTATCGAGTGGCGTAAACATTCGCTTTGGTGCGAAGTCACTGTTGGTTTGTTCTGCGGTGGCGACATTCGCCGCTAAGTGACAAAGTTTCCCACGCACGCAATCATACACAGGGTCTGCCCTCTTCTTTCTCTCGCACGCTCTCCATCGGTCGGTTTTGTTTATTTTCGGGCGGCTTTACGTCTCACTAGCACTCGAATTGCCACGCTGTGTCGTTAGCTCTTATCCATGTCAATGTTGTTATCGTTGTTGCTGTCGTTGTTGTTTATCCAGTGTACTATTGTTTAAAGCTGCTCTTGTCTTGTTGTGATGGCGTCGTTGGCAGTGCCGGTTGTTGTAAAATCCGGAAGCGTTGTCCAGGAGTAAAAGGGTAAATAGTGTGTGTATATATATATATATATATATATATATATATATATATATATACTATATATATATATAGCAGAAATTCAAAGCTTTATATTAAACATTTTACACCAGCAGATAAAAACTCTCAGCCACACCTCTCTCTGACTCTGTTCGGAGCGGCGGCATGGCTACTACTTCAAAAATCGTCGGGCAGGTATTTTAGTCATAATTAAACTCCCACCTGTCCTTAATTGTTTGGTTGATCCCGAGCCGGATTCGACTCCACGCGTCAGGCCTACGCCGCTATAAGTCGCTCAAATCCCCGCCGCGACTTCTAAAGTTAGCCTGCTTTTTCTTGTATCAGGGCTTTGAGAATGCTTGATTCATAAATACATCATTGGAAGCCTTTAGTCATGAGTGTAAAATTCTCAAACAGACTAACCCGTATTTCCCCCCTCTCCCGCAGGTTCAGGTTATAACTGCAATTACTTACCGTGGTGCGTCCAAAGAGGGACGAAAAAGCTCGCGACTTTTACTTTGTACATATATGCGTTAAGACTCGTCGTCTCCTGGGAAGCCTAGCTGTTTGGTGGACCTGTTGTTGACCGCGCTGTCCTTCCTACCTGATTCCTCAGTCGTCTTCAGTGATAGGGCAGTAGTCGATTATGTTCCACCATGGGACGGTCTTTGTGTACGTTTCTGCCAAAGTGTGTAGCCGACTACTACCCTTCTTAAAGGCGTCTACCCTTTACTCGCGTGGTGTTAACTTCGAGTCTATCGGCAAAAGCCAAAAACGATGACCCATGGTCGTGCTGATGCCAAAAGAACGTTGACAAGTCGATATTTGCTTTGAATTTACATTATTTACTGTTATTTGCGTTCTAAGCATGTCTGAGGAGGAAATCCATCTATACGTTGCTTGACGATCAACAACGTGGCAATGCCATCAGAGATTCGACCTTTCATCCAGAAACGTAAACCCTTATGAACTGTGATTCTGCATACCGGTTCTAGCCACAGCAACGCTGCAAATAAGTCTGGTGTGTTTGCGGACCGGATTATATGATGTGTCTAGATTAAATAGGGTCAATAAAAAAGAAACCTTTAGAGGAGATAGCAAGGTTGCAAAGGCAGCGTTCAACGAAAGAGAGTAGCAGATGCTTTTCATCTCGCTGCTGGCCATTACCCTACAGCTGATCCTGCTACTACTAACTCTTGCTACTACAAACAGTTAGGCTATATTAAATTGCTAACTTACGAATCGTGTAAATGCCCAAAAAATGCGGCTTTCTGCATACATTGAAGTCACCACAGATGTCCCGATTATGTGAATAGGAGGATCACTAGTTTATTGGTGGATTTGAGAGTTCCACACTACCCAGACAGCCGTATGTATAGTAAGCATTTTTATTCGAGGTCTCTGTAAAAAACGAGGCCACGAAAACATAACAGAAGTGGTACCCTTCGACCAATATATATATATATATATATATATATATACGGAGTTAAAGCATTTTCTGCAAATGCCCTCAATTGTTACAATTGTTAAAACTTTAACAATTTGTAAAATCCTAAGCCCAATAACAAAATAATATATTGGAGACATCATTATGTGATAGCAAACAGCGCACAAAAACCTTGCCATCAAGGTAACCCTAAGAACGTCTATCATGACGAAGGTTACGGTGGTTGGATGTTGTCGAAATTTGATGTCAAGTGTACATACGCACCGAAGTTGGCGAAAGATGAAAACATGTTCTGTGAAGTCGTTTTGGCAGCTAACATGAGCGTACGTACAGGCTTTCGTACAAAGGTGGACTTTGAAGCTTTGGCATATTCTTGTGTTTTTTTTCGGAGCTTTGGCATTTCTAGTGGCTTTATTGGCGGTCCTTCCTTGTACCTTGCGGTGACATATTTACGGACTTTCTAAAACCGGTGCCGCAAGCGTTAACTGTCTGTAGTACGCACGCACGCACGCATACATATGTATATACGTACAGGTATGTGTGTATACACGGCTACACACATATAGACATTTTTACACACCTATGCCTGGCAAGTGCAACTTAGCGGATTTGTTTTCTCGGTACATACTTTCATTCATATTTACGTGCAAAGCAAATGTCGAGATCTGCCGTGTCGTTCGATGTTCGTTCGCTGGATCAGCTGATGAGCGCTTTCTGATTCACGGTGACATATTGTCGTAACGGATGACACTTCACTTATTCTTCTGAAGGGTGCAAGGAAAAAGTCTATCCTCTTTCTCTTTCGTTTCGGGGCAACGTGTGGTGTGTGTTATTTAGCTCACCATTGCTCGTAGTGCTTCGATATATATATATATATATATATATATATATATATATATA
>QVRM01002347.1:0-54561 GCA_003439945.1 Dermanyssus gallinae
CAACTTCAACTGCCGCCGCTCATCTCCTCTGTCCTCGCCCTGTCCGTCCCCTCATCCAGCCAGCTCCAGCCAGCCATACATCCTCATCGACCTCACACGTAGCGCTCTTCGTCTTGCTTGCTGTCTTGCTTGGCACTGACTCAAGGCCCGAGGCAGGAGCGGGAGCCGCTCGTAACGAATCCAGTAATTTGCTGCAGTTCAATGAATGAATGAATATGGGTAGATAGGTAGATGGTCATGACCGTACAGCCATGTAGCTGTTCCCTTCCACGACCACCACACCACTAGCAGCACGAGCGGGAGTGACGACGATCGACTAGATGACGACCGAACGACCGACCGACCGACGCCTTAACGCATTCACTCAGCTGTGGAACGCCGAACGCGAAGGAACCACCGGCATCATCATCTTCCTACCGTTCTTCGTACTCTTCCGTGCGTAGCCCAGAGGTGAGGCTGGCTGCCAATGTCAAGCGCCAAACGCCAAACATTCGACGCAGGAACGCCTGACAGATTCCGGTCGGTCAAGGGGCATGAACGAGACAAACCTGCCGCTGGGCTGCATACTAATAAATAGCTGCCAGACCGCCTGATATGTTACAGGCTACTGCTGCTTATACTGCTGCCGCTGGTGCCGATGTGGCCGGCGCTGCCCATGGTAGTTGTGGTGATGGCGGGGGATGGGGGGTGGTGGTTATGGGGGTGATGATGGTGGTGGTGGTGGGTAAGCAACACTTGATCTAATATGGACCACCCTGCGTAGCAGCAGCGTCTTCTCCTGCTGCCGACAACAAGCCGGACTCGTCCCTAGGCTGAACCGGCAAGCGGTTTCGCTTCTGCTTTAACGGTCGTTCGGGGGGTTGGTAGGTCGGGGGGGTTTGTGGGTCGGGCAAGCTGGCGGACAGGCAGGGGGGGGGGGGGGTCCGTTCGCCTTCTCCTCCTCGACGAGACGACGACCTCCCACCACAATCGATTGCATGAAGGAAAGTCTTCACTTCGCCGCCGACCTTTTGCTCCCCTGTACGCCACGAGCAGTGCCCCCAGCCCGCAGCCTGCAACCGACCAACAGCATTGCTGTCCTGGCGTAGTGAAGGAACGCTTCTATTCATTGCATCGCGCTGTTGCGGCCTGCGCCACCATAGGGAAACGATATATCTAGTGATACACGAAAAGGCCTCAGCGGCAACATACATAGCGTTACGCATCCATACTACGCTACTATGGATGTGCATAGATACAGCCGCGGACACAGGCTGCTACATGTACATACCCAGTGGGCACGAACCACGTTTACTACCGACACCAACGGTAGAGCCCACCGAATCTACCGATCGTGCATGCGGGAGGAATGACCGGGAACGGTTGTGGTTTTAGGCCTGGTCAGTGACGGTAACTAACCGCTACCACTGTTGACAAAGCGAATAGTGGCCGCTGTCGCACTGACGTTAGGTGAGCATGTTTTTGGAACGACGCTTGAAGTGAATAAACCTCAACCAAACACCATCACCACATCAAGGCAGCAAGTTGGCAAGAAACAAAAAAAACGTAGCGGCACCATGAGTTTTCCGGTCTGGCTGGCATCTTTCTGATGATCTCCTTCTCATAACTCAACTTGTTATCCTTCTGCGTAATATGAATATACTTGCTGGTGCGTGTGCATTAAGAATACTGCATACGGCGAGGACTTTCGCATAGAACGAGTCAATGTTTTTTAGTTTTTTAGGAAGAAAGCAAAGAAATGTCATTACGAAGGCGAAACCAAATACGCGTCATATAGAAGGCGAACCAAATAAGCGTTTTTTGTCTATGGTATACTAATAAAAGAATAGCTCGTTTTGCAAGCCGTACGAATTTTGCTGCGTATGACTGATATTCAGGGCTCACTGTACTCCGCCCAATGTTCGCCGTATGTCGGAAAGCAGCATCGTAGTTAGCCACCTAGACGTATTTAATGCTCGACGTGCCTTGATGGTTCTGGGGTATCCGTTGTATGCGGTTGTATGCTACGTTAATAAATGGCTAAGTTCTCAATTAGACGAGAAACTTAAGGCCGATGACCAGTACTATAGACGAGCTATTGGAAGACGGCTATTTCATTTGCCAGAGCAGCCACAGCACTGAAGAGCTAATCGGTATTGATTAAAAGGTACATGCATTCTGACGGCTATCTCGCACCTCTATTTCTAGGCCAGCCAGCCAGTAAAGTTCCTAGTTTAAATGGCTAGAATGTTAAATATATTTTACTACAAATAGGTAAAGTTCACACAGTTCGACGTATGGGTTTGCAAGTTTAGTATTGTATGCAGGGGTAAATATGGCCAATTCTGACCCACTTGATCGAATCTTTACCCTTTGCATGAAACGAGTTCTCGAACTTTTGCTCAAGCTGTCCTAATTATCTCTTTATTATCTCTGGTGAAATGGAATTTGAGGTAAACGCATGACTATCAAAGCCAGCCAAGTTCATAAGTTAGTTGTCCATTTAGACAAATAAACTGGCCGCAATGCAAAGTAAATCTCTGTGTTAAAACTGTTCTTCCTTAAGTCACAGAAATGCTGCACTTCATTATGCACTTTTTACAGATAGTTTACAGTTTTTAAATGATCGGAATAAGTACTTGTCGGCAAATTTCAGGTGCAAATATGATTTATTGATATTGATTTTGTAATCTGAGCACCTTCCATCGGGGTAGATTCCTCTGCTTCGTAATTCCGCACTTTGATCTGTTTTTCTTTTTTTTTTGCAACCTTGCCCAACAGTAACGCTTGCCCTCATTTTAAATCTCTAGCACCTTTTAATTGTTCGCACTCTCTAATTAGATGGTCGACCGATTTATCTTTCTTTCCGCATCCGCCAAGTCGTTGTTTTTAATTCCTCGCAGTAGGCTTGCTGCAACCTCGTGTCTAGCATACCTGCTCTTGCATCCGCTCACAGCACGCTGCTTTGTGTATTATGGTATAACCATTCTACTCCATCTCTTTTTGATTTCATATTTCAGTATTTTTCTTTAAACTAGCTTTTCCTTAGCGCTACCCGCCATGTCTCTGTGTATGCTGTGTTACCCCTTTTAAATTTGCCCACTGGATACAGTAGTATCTGTTAATTGTTCACTACTGAGTTCTACCTGTCTTGCCGCAAATTCTGGCAACCGCATCCCAATGAGAAATTATTTATTTTCCTCTGAATCCCTTATAATTTTCTCTATAAATCAGAGCCAACATCAGCCCTGGTACATGCATTGCCTTCTAGATGTCCCTTGTAACCTAATATCTATTGAACACCCATATACTTTTTCAGTGTACAGAATTCTTTCTTCCGTCTATTTTTTTTATTCTTAACACCTCTTCCTCCCTTAACAAGCTTTCCTTTGACGCTGTAGTCACACCTAAACAGTTATATTGATCTGAATCAAACCCTAACTCTCTCATCCGTAACCTTAACTTCCACTCGATTTGTACCCCCCAAAAATACTAAAATTGCGTATTTCTCTTGATTCAATACAATATCTAATTAATCTGCTGCCTTCCCACATGCATCAAGCTTTCCTTAAAGTTCCTCCCCTGCATCTCAAAATGACTTTATCATGTGCAACAACAAGGGAGGAATTCTAATAAATAGTTTCCTCTTCCCAAAATACGATACGTAATTGGTGTAATAATTATTGGCAGTTTATTTTTCTTGCCTTTGTCTACAAAGATACATTCTTCTTACGCCAATTCCAGGTATGTTGCCGCTGGTAAAGATGCTATTAAAATTTTAAGACAAATAACTTATGTAGTCCCCTCCCTAACGACTTTACTACCCCAAATGGTGTTCCATCTAACCCCTCATTCCCTTTCATTATTTTAATAACTTGTTCTCTTTCTGCTACTCCATGTGATTATACCCGTTTTCATTTTCGACTTCGATTCATTAACTTCAGGATTGGCTTTTTTCGCAACCGATAAAAATAGTGTTTGTACCGACAAATTATTTTTTAATGTTTTGTTTGTACTCTTTTTTGCTCTTGAGGTTAGCCATTCTTTTTTTTGCATTGACTAGATATGCCCAGATTGGTGTTAGCCGCTGCCTCCATGGAGCCTCTAATATGCTAATAAATGTCTGTCCATCTTGCCATTCTATTCTTTCTTGTACCACATGCTAAAACTTTGCCGTTATCTGCATATAATTTGCCAATATCCATCCCCTTTACCCGGCTCCCTACCCTCAACATTCCTCGGCTCCCTCTTCCTATTTTTCTTCTCTAATATTGCCTCCTCAATTTTCTTAATCGACTACTCCTCCCTTCTTCTCTTACACTCTTAACCACTTATTATTTTATACATTTAATCAAGATCAATCCTCCAATAGCTCTTTATATTCATCTATTTTATATGATCATCTATGTTTGTCTATTTTATTCTTGTCTACTTTCAACTTATTAGTAGCTATTCCCCGTTCCGTAACTTCCACTTAATTATGATCACTGCTAATAATTTATTATTTTCCTTCATCCTTAGTCACATCTCCTATTCGTTTTCGTATTTTGCTTTGAAATATCATATAATCCACACATAGCTTCCTATTCCCCTGATTGTACGTATATTTTCCAACAATTTCAGGAATAATAGCTAGGAGATTGGAGACTTTCTTAGAGGAAAGGGGGTAATACCAGAGGAACAGCATGGATTTAGGAAGGGCAGGTCAACTCACTCAGCAATTGAAGGGCTGCTCGGAGCAATCTGGGATACTCTGTCCAGGCCGAAGAATTGCCTATATGCTGTGTTTGTAGATTTAAAAGCGGCGTTTGACATAGCGCCAAGGGATAAGATAGTTAAAGAGCTAGCTAAAATGGGAGTGCCGGAAGCATCTTAAAACAAAACACGGTGCTGATTGACAACGGGGTTGGCATTGCGGGGAGGTAATTCAAACTACAGGCGTCGCGCAGGGCGATGGACTGAGTCCACTACTGTTTTTCGTTCTTCTGGGTGGGCTCCCTGAACGGATAAGGGCGGGCTGGACTCGAGAGTGGGCCAAGGTTTTAATGTACGCAGATGATGTAGTAATATTTAGTTGTAGCCTGTTTCAGAGTGAAGCAAGCAATGGATCGGCTAGTTACATTCATGGATGAAATGGGCTTAAAGGTTAATCGGGATAAGACAGTAGCCATGAAATTCCGAAGGGGCGGCCGTCTGGCCAGGGATGACGTACTTCAAATCAGGGGAAAGGAATTAAAATTTGTAAATAAATTCACATACCTAAGGCTCACCTTAACAACAAGGGGCAGTAGTTTTCGATCACACATCCAGGAGAGGGTTAGGAAGGCCACTATCGCAGCCGCGGCAATTAAATGTCCACATAAGCTTTCGGTCGATGCAGCAGTAGCCCTTTTTGGGATACAGATAGCGCCCATCGCCACATATGGCATTTCACTAATATGGGATAAGGTGGGACGAATTGCGTTTAATCGATAGGGTAAGATTTTTCTTTCTAAAGAGGGTTTTTGCGCTTTCAAATACATGCAGAAATAGGGTGGTCCACGTGTTGGAAGGTGGCCCACTGCTGACAGAGGAGCTACAAAAACGATGGAATCTAAAGAAGACGTGCGCCTTTGACGTTTATGTGCGAAATTGGCGAACCAAAATAAGCGAGGTCGACATAGGAATTTATGGGACAGCAGCAATGAGAAGCACTGGGTGGAGGGCTAGCGGGGTAAAAGATCGCCATATTTTCCAACAATTATTATATCTAAATTTAGCATATCCAGCGCTGATTATAATACCCACTTTGATATCATTTTCCCTTCCATATCATCTCTGTCGTCCAATTGATTGAATGTTTGCAAGACACATAGCTCCCACCATATCACGACCTGCGACCGCCTCTGGTAAGCCGCTGTACAATGCTCTACTTTCCTCTGATGCATTACTCGGCGCCTTGTATGTAAACCCCAACATTTCTCATTTTCCCGCTAAGCCCTTTAAGATCAGCTACTCCCAAGACCTTCGTTTTAATCTAGTCACGTCCTTTTATATTACGTTTTTTTTATAAAGTGTAATAAGTGCTATATGGGTTTCCTACCTAAGGCAAAATTGTTGACGCTAGGGTAGCCTCAAGGATAGAAGCCGTTGAGCTGATAAAAGTTACTTCCACTCGAGCAGTCTTGGTTAGTTCCCGTACGTACAATATTATGTTTCATCGTTAAGCAAACGATTGTATACGAAGCTTGGGGTAGAAGCGGCGAACGGTGCAGCCAAAATAGTCAAAATCGGTGGTTTCAGGCTTGCTGAAAACCTTAAAGGATATATAGGCTCGTTAGGCGTACAGTCAACTGTTGTTTAGTTTCGCCGCCGGTAACCGTTAGGTTGGTACAGTAGTTTATTGCAGACAGAGACCATCTTCCTCTAGCACTGATAGGGCAGCATTAGTTCATTTTTCGAGCTAAAGTCGAGTTTACGACGGAACCCTTCAGGCTACCTAAGGTCTCGGGGTCTCGAAGAGACCGTAAAAAACCTAGTTTAATCATGTAAGACTGACTCAGTGCATTTCATGTTTAGCTCGCATGTCGAAACTGCACTCTAAATATGTTCATCTCCGCTGGTGGCCGGTATATATATATATATATATATATATATATATACCGGCCACCAGCGGAGATGAACATGTTTAGCTCGCATGTCGAAACTGCCACTCTAAATATGTTCATCTCCGCTGGTGGCCGGTATATATATATATATATATATATATTTTTTTTTTTAAGTATTTGTTTTTTTTTATTTATTCATGGAATCGTGTCTATGCGCAGATAGTCAACAATCGATCAATGTCTGGTGATACCTTGTGAGGAGTTGCGGCGTTGTACAATTGTGGCGTGGCTACTACACACATCTTCTACAAAGACAACGCGAGGCCGCATGTGAGTTAACTCAGGCTCCAGGGAAATTTTGCTGCACCCCCGGTCCCCACTCGTCATTGCATTGTTTGACTACCTTCTATTCAGATGTTTGCAGAGCTATCTACAGGGCAAGAAGTTGACCTTACCAGTAAAACCAGTAATGTCCTTGCATGCCTCATAAACTATTTGGCGATGCGCTCAATATAGTGTAAAGCACTTATGTGGCCATCTAGTCGTCAAAGGACGACCAACTGTCGGATGCCTTCGATCGGGGGGAGTGAAATGTACCCGGGTACATTTCACTACCCGACCGTAATAAAAAAAAAATTATAATAATAATAATAAAATGCAGATTGCCGGCTGTTTTCTTTCCTGTGTTCAGTCTGAATAGATCCACTCTACGCTACAACGGTCGAGGGAGTCGCTCGCTGGTGTTCGGCGAATGGCATACATATCTCAACAAACAAATGTGTTATACAAAGACATGAAGCACTTCATTTTAACTATAAAATTAACAAGCATTCAAAAAATAAACATGCTACTCATTTTTACTCATACCCATACTTATCTCGGAGTTGTTTTTTCTGACCTTGACTTCAGTTATCACGTTCTATCTAAGTCATAAACGCTTTGCTGTAAATTGATCAAGCTATTGTTCGTAAGATGTTATTTTGTTCCAAGCACGCCTAGATTATATGTTGTTCTGCTCAAAGCACTTGCAGAGTCAGTGGTAGCGAAAGGAGGGAGCGATATATAGATTCCTATAATTTATGAGTTTGCATTAAAAACGTGTCTCATAATTATGGCGTCTGTATAGCTAGAACACTGTACATATTTTGGTTCACGCGTCGATTCTCTTTCAAGTCTTTTTTTTCTTTATCAAGTTAGTTTAGGTGTCTCAATAAAGCAACAAAAACAGCTGGCAAACTCAGACTGAGTTATTGCGCTCGCCATCGATATAGTCACATTCGTGGGTATGACTACAATTCTGTTGCGATAGCGATACGCGGCCGTCTAACTTTTTGCACATTTTCGTATTTGTTGTACCACCATTGACTTCTAAGTGACTATAATAGTAACAACGAAGTGTGTGCTCCCAGTTACAGGACAATCGCGAAGGCAGCAACATTAAAAACAACAACAGCAAAAACAACAACAATAAAAATCAATACAGGTTTTAATCAGGCTGCTGTAATAACCTAGCTAAATACTTATTAAGGTAGTTAAGCGGACAGGTTTCCCGCCTTGCTGCCTGATTGAGCAACGAGCGATTGTTGTGCACGACAACGCATTGCGACTCGCTTGATTAGATGATCTGTGCGGCCCTTTCGTCGTAATTTATAATCATAGCTGTTTGTCCAAAACATAGATTGGGTGAGTGGATAGGTTCGAACCTAATCGTGCTACATTTCTAGAGGCCAGATTTGGAGATTTTTCCTGTCTTCCCACACTAAGTGGGATATTTTTTCCCTGCCTTCCCACACTGAAGTCTATTGAGTTTGGCCTCGTGGTCTGATCGGAATGACCTATCGGCGTTCCACAGTGGTATGGAAAGTTACTCCAAAAACAGGTCGATGCTGCAAGGTGTGCTTGAGCACACGCATGGCATTATAACTAAACGACAACCCAGACTTTGATGGGCATCCGGGGGTCGCTGAACATAGAGTTGTCTTACTCCACGTAGTAGTCGGCTATCCGCTTTCAATAGGTGCCGCTTCGTGTGCAATTCGTAGTGCTTGTCACGGGCAGTTAAGCATGATCGTGATGCTCTGCAGAAACCCCCGTCTATTTCGTTTATACAGAAGGAACGGACCAGTGAATCTGAGCTAACGAATCGTCGTCATTCGTTCGTCCTCCTTCCCCTCTCTACGGACAATGCAAGCGCCTGCAACCTTAGGCAGTCGTAAAACGTGACCATTTCTGTGTTTATGGCATTTTGCATTTAGAGTGACTGTTTTGCTGATATTGCTGTGTTGCAGGCGAGACATTACACAACGGCCAAATATATTGATATGGCTAGATTTGCAATAACTGACATTCAACTGACAGAGCGTTTGTCGTTGTGCATCGATTTGTAGAGGATGCTATTCTACATCTTCGAGGAGGACAAGTCGGCGTAGGTGTTTGCCAAGGTAGCAGGAATTTATGTTGGCTACTTTTGGGTTCAACGTGGAGCGTGTGAATGTGAATGCGGGCCACCATATGCAGGCTTTACTAAATGTCTAAATTAAAAACAGTGTACAGCAGGTAACGCAAACTGAGCTAAAATTTAGCGTAATATAGTGCCTTAATGTGTGTCTATGAGTAAACTAAATCAATAAAATGAACAGCTTTTTCTCTTATGCCACGCGTAAGATGTATAAAGAATTTGCTAGTGTCAGACGCAAGCGTTAGCGTGTCACAACATTGATCTAGCTGAAATTAGACATAGCTACGTTATATACACGTCATACACACCATTCAGCCATAAGGTGCTTAGTAAGGCTCAGCTGGCGCAGCTTTTATTGGCGATGTCAAGTATTTGGAACAATGGGCAACATTTAGTCAACCAGCAAATTTTATGTAGTTTTGCATGTGGTCGCATACGAAAAAAGTTGTAGTGAAATGCCAGTCAATACAAGAGTAACAGAGCAAGCGATAATACGGTTTTTAAGCAAACGATAATAAGGTTCAACTTGAACGCATTGCGCCAGACAAATATTTCGCTTATAAGGTCTGTTGATTTTGTTTCAGCTATCATCCCAGAAACACTAATTAGGAGATATGCTACCATGAACTCCAGCTTGTCACATCCCCATAACAATCTGCCAGATTTGTTTAAATGCGTTACTTCCTTCATATTTGATCTGAACTAGTCGTCTCATGAAAGCAGACTTTTCTACCCTGGTCATCAAATTTGACAGCGCACTTGGCTGCTTTCTCTACAAAAATAGACTGAACGCTTAATTGTATTTTTCTAAGTAGAGCTGTGATATATGCCCATCTTTCGATTAAACGTGCATGTACTCTGAACGAAAATGCTCATCTTACTCTTGTTCCAGCTTCTCTTATATAGAGATCATAAGCAGGTAATGATAAAAAAATGTTCCGGACTCGAGTGAAACTAAAAGATGACATTGGAATCTCGAGAGCTAATCGGAGCAGCCTTATTTTTGAACGATCGGGTTGTGGTTAACACAAGTGCAGGCTTGCCGCAATGAATCGTAAAGTACTAAACGCAAGTGTAGAGGAAGCTAACTGTTTATAATAAAATATGATTTGGTCATATGCGAAAATATGACGCTCTGAAAGAGAACGCACAAACATGACTGTCTATGAAGTCCCGATGTAGACACTGATCTGAGTACTGCAATAACAAGCGAAACCTGGGTAATGCGTTGCCTTGGCTGGGGTGAAAGGGTGTAACGTCTAATATCGTACTCGGCCTATCTACCTTTGTTAACTTAGTGTTGAACCTTTATTATTATTAATTTATTAATACCCGGGCCAGGTAAGTGTGTTTATGTTACATTCACAGTGTTTCGACACAACAATCGATCTAGCGTTTTGCAAGTTCTGCTATGGACCGAACCGCCAGACAAACCGCGGTGTGGTATTTATCACATTTATTCCAGCATTGTTTGCATCGACGTTCGTCTTGTGGTTCATGGAAGCCCTCCACGTTGCATAGAACGTGATGAAATTCGTAGACTGCTCAGGCCTAGTTAAGTGCCGACCTTTTACCCCGCTAGCCCTCCACCCAGTGCTCCTTATTGCTGCTGTCCCATAAATTCCTATATCTACCTCACTAATTTTGGTTTTCCAGTTCCGCATATAAACGTTTCTTGACGCACGTTTTCTTTAGATTCTATCGTTTCTGCAGCTTCTCTGACAGCAGTGGGCCACCTTCCAACACGTGGACCACCCTATTTCTGCACGTATTTGAAAGCGCAAAACTCTCTTTAGAAAGAAAAACCTTACCCTATCAGTAAACGCAATTCGTCCAGTCCCACCTTATCCCATATTAGTGAAATACCTTATGTGGCGATGGGTGCTATCTGTGTCCCAAATAGAGCGACTGCTGCATCGACCAAAAGCATATGTGGGCATTTAATTGCCGCAGCTGCGATGGTGGCCTTTCTAACCCTCTTCTGGATGTGTGATCGAAAGCTACTTCCCTTTGTTGATAAGGTGAGCCTTAGGTATGTAAATTTCTTTACAAATTTTCATGCCTTTCCGCTGATTTGAGGCACGTCACCCCTGGCCGGACGGCCGCCCCTTCGAAATTTCATGGCTACTGTCTTTTCCCAATTAACCTTTAAGCCCTTTTCATCCATGAATGTAACTAGTCGATCCATTGCTTGTTTCACTCTGAAAAGACTTTACTAAAGATTACTACATCATCTGCGTACAGTAAAATGTTGGCCCACACTCGGGTGCAGCTCGTCCTTATTCGTTCTGGGAGCCCACCCAGAAGAACGGAAAACAGTAGTGGACTCAGTCTATCGCCCTGCGCGATCTGTGGTTTGAATTACCTCCCCCGCAATGCCAACCCCGTCGTCAATCAGCACAGTTGAACCTTTTATTGGATATAACAGGGGCTAAATTGCATTCAATAATCGGTTATATGCTGCACCTGCTGGACGGCAGGTGACGCAGTCATCAAAAATAAATTGTGGTTGAGAAGGACTTTAGAATTTGCAGGATGAGCCAAACGGTGCTGATAACAGATATATATAAGTAATAAACCTTGATCCTGAAAAGCATAATACCGTGGTTTTGGCAAGGATAGGGTGGGAGACAAACAAGCATACAAAATGTAAACGGTAGGATCCCTAGAACTTTCAAAAGATAGCAGTAAATATTGTTCAGTCTCCTAGAGAAATAAGAGGCAGTGGCACCAGACGACTGATGGCAAACATCAAGGGGTGGTACTATACACGAAGGTTTATGGGAGGTTAATCTTTCTTTGGGCATACCCTTCGAATGTTACCTGGTAATAGCATCAGATTTTGTCACCCTACATCGTTATAATTTATTTAATAAGCTCTGGATTACTGTTAGTAGTCACGATCAGTTTCTGCAGGTATCCGTTCAGTTTTGCGGTCAGAGTATGTGGGACAAACCACACTCACAAACGTTCTGTCTTTGCAAATCGTCCACATCGGTATGCCATCCTGTATCCCTGCCAATATCTGCTTTTTCGTCTCTATGCGTACCTGGCTGGAGGATGCGCCCCGCGTCGGCAGCCGATAACTGAATTGCCTAGGCAACTAGATTTGCGTGAATTATCTTGCGAAGCGGAGATTCACTTCTGACGTTGAACAAAGCAATCACGCTTGCTCAATGATGCTACCAAGGCGGCTGCAGTTAAGAAGAAATACAGATAAAGGCGGACGTGCCCTGGTTTACACAGGCCTGCTACCTACAACGCCGGGAACCTTTGGGTGGGGTTCCTGCGTCACGCACGGCTCTACACCCCGATCCCCAGATAGTTGCTGATCCTAGAGTTCGCTGCTGTGGTCGGCAGACAGAGCGCAGTCTGCAAGAAACTGCTTACGGAGCATGACGGCTGGTATGATGAGGAAAACTAGAACACCTTTTTTTTCTGGGAGGTTTCGGGAATGCATGATGCACATGCGCCACTAGCAGCCTGCTGTGACTAGTGTGAGACTCGCAAACCCACTAAACCCGGATTCCTCCCCACCCCCCCCAGGCCTCGGTATTACTTTGGCATTACTTCGAAGCCGTGAGAGAGGCGTCTCTGCCATTCTCCTTCAATCAGCTCTATCCCTGACTATCATCCCGCATGTCTACCTGAGGTTGGATAGGGGGATGCCATTTTGTAATCCGTTCTGTGAGGGTGCGTCGAGACGATGAGGGCCTGGCTGCTCCCCACCCTCTCCCTCGGCTCCTCGTCTCGACCACTCTCCCGAGAGACCCGCTCAAACCTCTCCCGGCTGGCCGTTTCCTTGGCTGTATTGAGTGTCAAAACGGCGTCGAACAAGTTCGTCGCCTCCCTCTATGCCTCCGCCGAAGTCATCATATAGGCGACCACTTCCTTGATTAGTCGGCCTCTCACAGCGATTGGTGCTGCGTCCCGTGCTTCCCTGAGAGCATCACACCGCAGAACAGTATGCTCTACGTTGTCCGTTTCTCCAGAATCGCATAGTACGCAGATATCGCTGATGGCCTTCTTGATCCTTGACATGTAGCTCTGGAACTGGCCGTATCCGGTCAGAACCTGAGTCGTCCAGCAGAAAAGCTCCCGTGTCGGCGGTCAAACCATACCCTGAGGTCCGGTACCAGACTCTTGATCCAGCTCCCTGTGGTCACACCGGGTCTTACCTGCGCCCATTCCTCATGCCAGGCCGATATGGTGGCACTCCTGGCCCTGGTGAGATCCAGACCTTCGTCTAGATACATTTAACTTCGTTCAGCCACTAGGAGGTCCCAGAACACCTATGTATGCCTGAGACAGCATAGCTTAAACCCCATATTAGCACTGCCTGCCGCATGCACAGCATGACAAAGGTAAGATGCGACAGCACTTTAGACTGCCCTTCAGGCACCTCCCAGACACCGCACAGTCCGAAGTCAACAGCACATGAATTTGCCGTTTGCAGGTTAATGGGTTGTGCGCGGGCTGTCCTGATGGGATCTATTACGAGCATTGGGTTGACTCATCAGATGTCTTAGCAGGTTCACTGTCTTATCTATTCAACCAGGCACTCATCGGGAGACACACTTCAAGGCTTACTCTGCTATTTAAGGACAAAAATGGCGGCAACGTAGATGATCCAAATCTCTGCCGGAGCACACTTTTACGAAATTCTTCGCTAATTTGATTATGCCGAGGGTGTTTCCAACTGCCGAGAAGGCCCTACCTCCAGAGCATTTTAGAACTCACGAAGGACCGACGGATTGAGTGTGGCAGTGTGCCTTGAGCTTAAAATTGCACCAATGTTGAGTTACAGCCTTAACAGGATGTGGTGGCATTTTTTAACGGCAAATTTTGCGCTGCTAGAAAAGTGTATTACAATATATAAGACGCGTGTTCTTTACTTACCGCGGATGGCAGGAAACCGCTCTGCGTATCTGCTAGTAGGTTGCGGGCCGGCAGTGGGGCCAATTATAGTCAGGCTTAATTCACCAGGATAAAGGACTATTTCGGCAATTACTGTTGGAGTTACAGAAAAAAGTGGCCGAGACCGAGATTAGACAGATGTAGCGTTACAGCAGCTAGATGTGAACCTCGCCATAAAACTTTAGGAAAGAATGGGATAGCAATACGCGTCAGCGATTGTTTCGCCCAAACGCCTTCCAAACATTTGCATAATCAGCAATCGTAAATTAGGCATTTACGGCTTTAATAAATATATTCGCCCTCAGCTCCGCCGTTATAAATTTCAGCTTCCAGCCACAAAATGCTCGCGCAACATGCGTACCTCAAGCATATGCGCCTGCGCCCATTAATAAAGAATAGCACAGCGCACCTGAGTATCCAAGGTAACAATAGCCCGTAAGTCCACTGGAAGAAGCGACTATACGATTGACAGAGACATAACAACAAACTCATGCAAATAACATCGTCGATTTTCATTGCGTCGAAACCTATTGCTAACGGGTATGGCTGCCAGTTGCACAGGTAGAGCAGTTCTAAAATTAAATAAGCATACATGTTGGTGTACACTATGTATTTAGTGAAAATCTTTTGCAGAGGCCGGGGTATCGGCCGTTCAGCGAGAAGTTATACACAAGATAAGTCTATATAGCCAAAATGTGCTTAGCACGTTTCCGAAGAAAAGCAAATACCCTTTACAAAGAAAGCCAAGCACAGCTTCTAAATCTGTCAGATGATATGGCGGCAAAGTTGCAACCTGAAGGGCCTTTTCGCAATTCTGCGGTCCTAGCGATGCCAATCAAGTAACTGAAAAAAAGTTGCGCCTAGGTCTTTTTCAGCTGCTTGCGTTGATAGATGAATGGGGCTCTTTCTCAAAATTCAAGCATATTGTCGTTGAAACATAACAATGACTGCATAGACGTTCAGGCTCAGAGTTAGGCAATATTTGGCTGACGTTGGAGTCCTACAGCATGGTACGGCTTGGATGGAAGCGCAGCAGCCTTAACTTGACTAGCTGTTATTGTCATGTCAAGAATCTTCAGTACTAAACTTTTTTCTCAATATTCTACGCTTCCCTCTCAAGAGTTTTCGATCCCCCTCGGGCCAGTTAGAAGAAGCCCGGGTTTAGTGGGTTTTTAGGTTCCACACTGGTCGTGGTTTGCGCGTCATTCATTCCCGAAATCGTCTAAACCCCCCAAAAAATTCCACTGCCCAAAAAGAGCTTTCCGATACAGGAATCCCAAAGCGACATCGCAGATGGTTCAAAGTTTTGGTTTCTTAATTTACCTGGAATTGCGAAGCTCTTTCTAATTTATTACATCGAATTCTACGCATGCTTAACTGGGCGGCAAGGGGCATATCCAGGTTTACGTTTACGAAGGCGTAAATAGTAAACTTTCTCATCACCGGGTACGTGAAACAGTGACTCGGACTCACAAGCTCCGAATTCACAGGGACGCGCTATCATGCACACCGACCATCACGCGGCAAAGAGTTCACAGGAACAGCTTCTGACAATGAGTGTCGTATGCCGCGTAATGAAGGTATGCCGCCGCGAAGTTCCTACCTAAATCGATGTACAACTTTGTAATGCACCGTTGTCATGCTGCTCTGCCTGCAGCATGACCAATGTGGGTGTTAGGAAAATGTTAGAAACATCAGTTCTCCCTTAAAATGAACAAGAAGGTTAGGGGAAAGATGAAAACCGGTTTGCTTGTTTGCGTTTGACTGAGGAAAGACTTCTCCCATAAGTCGCTGGTTTGTGCCCAGCTTTGCTGTTACCGTCGTCATCATCATTATCACCTTCATCATCATCATCATCATTTTCACCCTCGGCATTATCATAATCACCTTAGTCAACGTCATCCCCATCATCAACACCCCACATAATCACCATCACCGCCAGTTGTGTTATTATTTACAGTCAAGCAGCATGTTGGCGGTGCTCACATGCCTGTGTGTGTGTGTGTATCTTGCCCCCGGATGTCGCACCTGCCGTTCATCCCGCGCCCCCGGCGCTTCGTTCAACCGTAGCTGACCCCCAACATGCCTACGACGGCAAACCTCCTGCCTCCTGTATAACCCCGCCGCTTATTGCCGCCAGTGTCTCAGCCGTGATCCGTTGCAACAGCGCCTGCTTAGCAGAGAGCTTGAAGTCTTCCTTTCGCTAGTCACACCTCAGCGCCAAATCGAACTCGTCCCCGGTTCAAGACGGAGAAGGGAAAATTCAACCTCAGCAGTTGCTATTCTGTCACTCCGCTATTTACACGTTTTGTACGACGATGGGTTCCATTGTAACTCTACCACAACCGATTTGGTTTGAATTCTCGCTTGAACGGCTTTTGCCTCTAGTTTTTTTGGCTCAGGTGAGAGCTCAATCAATTAAAAAAATAGTTATAAGAATATTATATGTACCATTATCAATCTATCTATATATATATATATATATATAGAAAATATTGTGATGATTTATTAATCATTTACAATACGTTTGCACACCCGGCAGTGCTCGCCTTAATAAAAATGGTGGTAAAAAGGTGTCAGTGAAGTTAAGAGTCAGTTGTTCGTGCCTTGCTTGATGGTAGCCCCCGCTCTTATGGACCCGGTGCGAGCGGTATATCCTCAAGGTTCCTTGCAAAGTTAAAACGGTGAGATCCATAAGATTCCTCTTCGTGACGCCGAGCCCCAAGAGCGTCCTCGCAGATTCGGAGACCCATACACCACTCATAGAGATAGTGATGGATCCGAATCTGCGAGATTTTTGCGGGTCGGGGAGCGCCGCTCTTAGGAACTCGACGTCATATTTGGCGATCTTGTCTTGCCGTGCTTTTGCCAGGTCCCGTTTCGGGCCGCAAACCTCGCATCTAAAACCCAGACCTCGGTAGGTGTTGTTATTACGAGGTCGGGCTTTAGACGCGGTGCGCCCGGTCGACGGAATACTCGCTCACGAACCAACTCATGACCCCTTTCGCGGAGAAGACGCGCCACGCGATCACAGACGTCGTCATGTCTCTTTATAGTTTGTTTGTGTGTTGTATCGCACATCTGAGCGACATGAGCCAACGTCTCAGGCGCATGACACCCGTGCCTACAACGTTTGTTGTAGCCCGGGCGTCCCCTGGCCCATCTGGCACGCGTTAGTAGTGCGTTGATCCTGAGCTTAGTAGGTTTAAATACTCCTTACCAGATAGGTAGGGCATACCCTTAATCCAGTAATGTACAAAGGGCGTTTCGTGTGCTTTTTTAAAATGTGCCTTATCGAACGTGTTGTGTAGTTGTTGAGACCAGTAATCGGTCTCTTGTGTAGCGGTCTCAATGGAGGTTCCCAAGCGCTCGCAAAGAAGTCTTGTTTTCGCAAGATCTTTTTTAAAGTGCTCGGTGGTTAGCATCCATTGGACCCCAAGGTGCATGGAGTGTTGTAGTGCTGTCAGGCGGGAGAGGCGAAGTCTGGGAATGAATGTTTGGAGGCAGGGGATGTCCAGACCGCCGTGTGCTGTGTGCGTGTACAGGTAGGCGTTCGGCACCGAGTTTTCGAGCTTAAGCCATTTCGACTTAACAACCTTTCTGATATCTTTATCTAGGTCGCTAAGGAATGCGTAAGATGGTCTGGGACCGGAGACCAGTTTATATAGGAGACGGGGAATGAGAAAGTCTTTTAACAATATGAGTCTTTGGTGGGGTTTAAGGGGAGCTATCGTGAGTCTGTTGAGTAACTTAAGGAGTATATCCTTGGTGGAGTCAACTCTGCCATTGCTGTCAAAGTCGACTCCAAGATATCTCCATCGATCGCTCATACCTTTAGCTGGCAATTGCCGATCTCCAACGTTAAATTCTGGTACGGTATTGATAAAACCTTTACCTTCCTTCCTATTACATATGTGAAATAGTAAAGCTTCTATTAGTATTAATTTCAAGGCCTCGGGATTTCAAAAGTGGGTCCGCAATATTAAGGAGCCGTTGGAGAGTGGATTTCGTGGTGACTAGGAGGATGAGATCGTCCGCAAAGGCTAAGCCCATAAGGCGGAAGTCATCAGTAAGTTGGTACCCGATATTAGTTTTGTCTAATTTTGAAAGAATGTCGTCGAGAACTAGATTAAATAAGAGGGGGGACAGAGGATCTCCCTGTCTAACACCCCTAGTTGGCCGAAATGTGCGACATTCTTGTCCAAATTCTATGAGAGTTTTAGATGAGAGGTACAAGCGTTTGATATAGTTAATGAATATCTCCGGGTATCCGCGAGTCCGGAGTGACCACAGGACGGAGTCATGACTCACCATGTCGAACGCCTTACGGAGGTCGATTGAGGCGAGTCTGAGCTCACGTCCTGCAAGCTTGGGAACGTTAAGGATACCATCCAGAACCGCAAGATTCTCGAAGGTACCATTATAGGGGAGAAACGCTCGCTGGATTGTGAGAACCTTAATAGAGTTCTGGAGGCGTCTAGAGAGAATTTTGTTAAGCGTTCGTTGTAAGTATGAACTAATAGATAGGGGTCGCAAATTGCTTGGGGATGTGGCATTGTTAATTTTAGGGATGAACGTTAAGCGAGCAGTTTCATGGGCTGAGGCAATATCGCTAATTAATAGTATGTTAAGAATACAACAGACTGCCTCTAACGGGAGTTTACGGAGGGACGAAAGACAAATCCCGTCCAAGCCTAGTGCTTTAGAAGGTCCGCGGAGAGCTACGTGGGTTTCCTTTAGGGAGCTAGAGAGGGAAACCTCAAAGAGATCAGAGTTGGGAGTGTATACGGGGCAAGAAAGTGGTTCAGGGGGTGGTTGTGTCATCGTGTTGGCCCAGTGTTCTACAACTTCGGTGGCCTGCATGTTGTGTATGGTGTGTTTGCCGTCCAGCACCTCATGAGCGCATTTGGATCGGTTTTGGCTAAAAAGTTTTTAAGTGGTTGCGTAGTCTTGACGTCGCTGTTGCCTTTTAGATACTCGCGCTTCAGTGAAAGGTGTTTCTCTAAAGGCACGACGTCAAACAGCGTGTGTAAAATGTTTGTTCAGAAATTCGTTTAAGGCGATAGTGTGGTCCTCACATGAGCAAATTATATTTGACAGATGAGTAAGGTCTGTTGAAATTATGTTGCGTTTGGGAAATGTGTTTGTGAGGGCTTGTATTTTAGATATAATAATATCTTTTTGGGTTGAATTATAGGGACCATCTGATTCAGAGTATCGAGGCCGACTAGGCTCAGGAAGCTCAGATCCGTCAGGGTTGGAATCTAGGAGAGACCTCTTTTTACGGAGGTCCTCTACCAGATCCTTATGCGCCTGAGAATTACGTTGGCCTCTAATCGCCCCAGGTGTGCGTGAGTTAAAATTAGTAGCTAAAAGGTGGTCTAGGTGTTTCGTTATTATTATCTAATATAAATTCTGCTTCTAATGTTGCTAAAACTTCACGGTCTTGTAGGTTCCATCTGGCCTTCTTAGAGGGGGGGGGGGGGCTAAAATGTTCTCATTGTATTCGTCCGGATGGGCACGACGACGGTGTAAATTAAGACCTGATTTAGAATTAAAGACCTTTAAGCAAGTACTAGATGGACATTTACAATTTGGCTGAGAGACGCGTGAAGTACTAGGGGGGTTAAAATTATTATTAGAAGCAGCAGTGTCATTTTGTGAGGAACTTAAAATCAGATTATTAGTCTGTAATCGGTTAGGAGTTTAGGAGGTGGCACGAACTTTTCGTTGATTGTGAGTCAATCTAATGTGGCTCGCGAGGCCCGCGCCAGATTTGCATACTCGCCCGCAAGTCTGGCAGCTGAGTCTTCCGGCGGCTGCCGTCACGTGATGCCATATGATGATATATGTATATATATAAGCCGGATGTATCGCTGTGACGCTGTTAGCTATTCCTGCCAATCCAGCATCTTCTATGAGCAGGCTTGCTAGGATTTTTAAAAATGTTCTGTTTCGGCACACCGCCGCATCACTTGAGCAGCTCGCTCATGTCGCTAAGTGAGTCTGTCACTGAGAGTGCCAGACCGGCCCTGCGTAATTCTCCGGAGAGTTCGGAGAAGAAATTACGCCCCCCCCCCCCCTGCCCCAAAAAGGCAACAACACTTGAACGAGGGTGCATTGTGTAGCATTTGTTGTTGAGGAGGTTATCGATCGCGCGAAGATCCTACTTACTTGTTCGTCATCCTTCGCTCGGAGATGTGCGTCCATATGAGCGTGCCGCCGCTTGCCTGTCTATGTGTGAATCATGCGACGCCGAGTAAGTTGAGGAGCCCAACTTCTCTCAGCTGTACTCACCTAGAGAGATACTATTCATGTGTATATATATATATATATATATATATATATAGCTTTTCAGAATTCGAATTTTGGCGCGCTTTCACCGCTATTGGAAACGGCAACTTTTCGAATGCTAGCAGTCAAAATATTATGGTGATTGGCCGTTGCGATTTCGTTTGATCGTTTTTCCCGTGCAACGTATCGGCGTGATTTTGAAAAATGGAGAAAAAAGAGTTTCGAGTGGTTATCAAGCATTTTTATTTCAAAGGTTGGAATGCGACCCAAGTGAAAACTGAGTTAGACGAGGTGTACGGTGACTCTGCGCCATGATTTGCCACTGTTTCCAACTGGATTAATGAGTTAAAAAGAGGTCGCAGGAGCACCGAGGATGAACTACGTTCAGGACGCCCAAAAACGGCAACTGATGAGGAAAACGTGGAAAAAGTGCGGAAAATCGTTGCCGCAGATAAGCGAGTGAACGTTAGGGAGATAGCGGAGGCCTTGGGGATCAGTTTGGGTAGAGTGCATTTCATCCTGCACGAAAACTTGAAGATGAAAAAGCTCAGAGCAAAATGGGTGCCGCATTTGCTCAACCAAGGCCAAAAAGACGCGCGTGTTTCCGCTTCACAGCAAAATTTGGCCAAGATGTCGAAAAATCCGTCGGATTTTTGGCGCAGATTCGTGACCGTCGATGAAAGCTGGGTCCATCACTACACTCCCGAGACCCAAGAAGCATCTCGTCAATGGTGTGCACCTGGTGAAGGACCTCCGAAGAGGGTGCGGACAACGGCATCGGCCGGAAAGATGATGGCTACGGTTTTTTGGGACCAACGTGGAATAATTCTGGTCGACTACCTTGAGAGCGGTAAAACGATCACGGGAGAATATTATGCAAGACTGTTGGACTGCCTGAAGCAAGAACTCATCGTGAAACGGCCCGCTTTGCAGAAGAAGGTTGTCCTGTTTCACCAGGACAATGCTCCCGCACACAAGTCGCGGCAAGCAACGGCAAAACTGGCCCAACTGAGGTTCGAACTTATTGAACAACCTTCCTATTCTCCAGACCTGGCCCCTTTTGATTATTTCCTCTTCGGACATTTGAAGAATAGTCTCGGTGGAAAGCGTTTTTCCAGCAATGAAGAGGTTAAGGCTGCTGTCAATGCCTATTTTCAGTCTAAAGACGCGGAATTCTACTCAAGAGGTATAAATGCTCTGAAATCTCGGTGGGAAAAGTGTATTGAGCTTCTCGGGGAGTATATCGAATAAGAAAAAATTAAAAACAAGATTTGGAAAATGCTTGGTTTTTATTCTAAGAACTTGTTGAACTACCTGTATATATATATATATATATATGTATATATATATATATACATTTATATATTTATGTATATATATATATATATATATATATATATATATATATATATATACATTTATATATATGTATATATATATATATATATATATATATGTATACATGCACACGCATGTACATGGAGTGTATATTGGATTGTCTGTGGTGTGGTACGTATGTTTCTCTACTATGTCCACCTACACACCACCACACACACATATATGTATGTATATATATATATATAGCACTAGGCTTGGACGGGATTTGTCTTTCGTCCCTCCGTAAACTCCCGTTAGAAGTAGTCTGTTGTATTCTTAACATACTATTAATTAGCGATATTGCCTCAGCCCATGAAACTGCTCGCTTAGCGTTCATCCCTAAAATTAACAATGCCACATCCCCAAGCGATTTGCGACCCCTATCTATTAGTTCATACTTACAACGAACGCTTAACAAAATTCTCTCTAGACGCCTCCAGAACTCTATTAAGCTTCTCCCAATCCAGCGAGCGTTTCTCCCCTATAATGGTACCTTCGAGAATCTTGCGGTTCTGGATGGTATCCTTAACGATGCCAAGTCTGCAGGACGTGAGCTCAGACTCGCCTCAATCGACTTCCGTAAGGCGTTCGACATGGTGAGTCATGACTCCGTCCTGTGGTCACTCCGGACTCGCGGATACCCGGAGGTATTCATTAACTATATCAAACGCTTGTACCTCTCATCTAAAACTCTCATAGAATTTGGACAAGAATGTCGCACATTTCGGCCAACTAGGGGTGTTAGACAGGGAGATCCTCTGTCCCCCCTCTTATTTAATCTAGTTCTCGACGACATTCTTTCAAAATTAGACAAAACTAATATCGGGTACCAACTTACTGATGACTTCCGCCTTATGGGCTTAGCCTTTGCGGATGATCTCATCCTCCTAGCCTCCACGAAATCCACTCTCCAACGGCTCCTTAATATTGCGGACCCACTTTTGAAATCCCGAGGCCTTGAAATTAATACTAATAAAAGCTTTACTATCTCCCACCTATTTAATAGGAAGGAAGGTAAAGGTTTTATCAATACCGTACCAGAATTTAACGTTGGAGATCGGCAATTGCCAGCTAAAGGTATGAGCGATCGATGGGGATATCTTGGAGTCGACTTTGACAGCAATGGCAGAGTTGACTCCACCAGGGATATACTCCTTAATTTACTCAACAGACTCACGATAGCTCCCCTTAAACCCCACCAAAGACTCATATTTTTGAAAGACTTTCTCATTCCCCGTCTCCTATATAAACTGGTCTCCGGTCCCAGACCATCTTACGCACTCCTTAGTGACCTAGATAAAGAGATCAGAAAGGTTGTTAAGTCGAAATGGCTTAAGCTCGAAAACTCGGTGCCGAACGCCTACCTGTACACGCACACAGCACACGGCGGTCTGGACATCCCCTGCCTCCAAACATTCATTCCCAGACTCCGCCTCTCCCGCCTGACAGCACTACAACACTCCACGCACCTTGGGGTCCAATGGATGCTAACCACCGAGCACTTTAAAAAAGATCTTGCGAAAACAAGACTTCTTTGCGAGCGCTTGGGAACCTCCATTGAGACCGCTACACAAGAGACCGACTACTGGTCTCAACAACTACACAACACGTTCGATGGGGCACATTTTAAAAAAGCACACGAAACGCCCTTTGTACATTACTGGATTAAGGGTATGCCCTACCTATCTGGTAAGGAGTATTTAAACCTACTAAAGCTCAGGATCAACGCACTACCAACGCGTGCCAGATTGGCCAGGGGACGCCCGGGCTACAACAAACGTTGTAGGCACGGGTGTCATGCGCCTGAGACGTTGGCTCATGTCGCTCAGATGTGCGATACAACACACAAACAAACCATAAAGAGACATGACGACGTCTGTGATCGCGTGGCGCGTCTTCTCCGCGAAAGGGGTCATGAGGTGGTTCGTGAGCGAGCATTCCGTCGACCGGGCGCACCGGGTCTAAAGCCCGACCTCGTAATAACAACACCTACCGAGGTCTGGGTTTTAGATGCCGAGGCTTGCGGCCCGAACCGGGACCTGGCAAAAGCACGGCAAGACAAGATCGCCAAATATGACGTCGAGTTCCTAAGAGCGGCGCTCCCCGACCCGCAAAAACCTCGCAGATTCGGATCCATCACTATCTCTATGAGTGGTGTATGGGACTCCGAATCTGCGAGGACGCTCTTGGGGCTCGGCGTCACGAAGAGGAATCTTATGGATCTCACCGTTTTAACTTTGCAAGGAACCTTGAGGATATACCGCTCGCACCGGGTCCATAAGAGCGGGGGCTACCATCAAGCAAGGACACGGACAACTGACTCTTAAGTTCACGTAACACCTTTTTACCACAATTTTTATTAAGGCGAGCACTGCCAAGTGTGCAAATGTATTGTAAATGATTAATAAATCATCACAATATTTTCTATATATATATATACATTCTGCAAGATGGCGGCCACCAGACGGGCGCAGTTTTTGTGTGCTCTAATATTGCGCATAAGTGTATTTTTAACGAAAAACCTGAACTCAAAGGATGTGCTACTGCAGCCAAACGCGCAAAGTGGTTCAAACTGTCACCAAACCAAAATGCATACTACAACAGATGACACGGTGAGCGGTTTAAAGCAGCTACCTCGACGATGCTTTAGTAAGACACAACTTATTCGTTCCACGGCACTTGTAATGATGATGTTACTGGCTGGAGGCATCGAGAGCAACCCAGGCCCTCCCTCCATGTGCCACTTGTGGTGGCAGTAAAGCACTCCATACTTATTGTGCATGTCAAATACCCGATCGGTACACACTACAAACTGCAAGTGATGCTTTTGTAAAGAAATGGCTCTTACTGTGGCAACTAACAGCGCAAGTGTAAAGCCAAACTGTGGCTGCCTCAGCGATCTACATTCACTCAAAAACAAAATTGACGAGTTAACAAAAACCGTCCATAAGTTAGTCACTGGCAAGTTATTGGCAGCACCATAGCCACAACGCCAGCTGTCCACCGGGCTAGCAACAATCACCCAGCACCGCAACGACAACAAGCACTGCAAACGTGCAGAAGCAATACTCAGCAAAGTTCGCATGCAAGCATCAACACCGGGACCCCTCGACGTCTGCGTATTCACGACGTGCCAAAACAACATGGAAGCCGCAGCGGTACCAAATGGAGGATGCAAGAATGCATGGCTGACAGTTGGAAAAGGAGGACGCGTGACAAATTGTGAACAATGTGCAACAACTGGCACAAACAAACTGACAGATCTAATAGTTGTAAACGATCAAGACGTGCCCGAATGACCTCGCATGAAAGCGCTATTTGTAAGCCGCCTCAATTTGTCACATACATGCGAGGATATACAACAATATACATATAGCTCGGATTATGGGTAACGATGTGGACGTTAAAGTGACGAAACTTTCAGGAATAAATCAGGCTTAATATAATCGTTTTCATATAAATATAGCAGCTAACAAATTTAAAGAACTACTGGACCCTGGGATGTGGTCGGAGGGGATACACTTTCGTCCTTTTCGCGGACAATTAAAACCATTTAGAATATACGGCGCAAAGAAAACGACGACCGCAGGGGCTAAGCGCAGCAGACAAACTGAAGAAGAGGACGATATCACAATGATATCTTCGAGAGATTGACAAGTGGCGTTACATCAGCCCGCAAAACAGCAAATACACACACAGAATCAATTCAGATGTATGCTGTGGAACGTTGAATCATTAGTCAGTTAATCATTGTATAATAAGTCAGGCGAAAACGATTTTCTTAAATGTGGATATTATGTTTTTAACTGAAACGTTTTTGACAAACACAGCAAATTTTACACAGTTCACACAACACAAAATATATCATGGCTTGCACTTAAGTCTCAAGGAAGAGGCTGATCCAAATGGGGTGTGGCTATCGCAGTCAGAACGACCGAGTGCTCACACGTACTCAAATGCACTGCAAGAGAATTAGTCCTGGAATTAGAAGACTATTACCTGGTATGTATATATAGCCCACCAGACAGGCAGCCCGCTAATATAATACACGATGTTGGGGACGCAATGAGGTATTGTAAAAAAACAAATAAGCATATTGTCACCAGGCCTGGACCTAGGGCTGATGTAGTTTGTCGTCACGTTCGCTAGGGGACAATTGTTAGCCCCGTTATGAGTTAAATAAAAGTGCATAGCATATTGTTATAAGGGGCGACTTTAATTGCGGCCTTTTAAAAGATACCGCGCGAAGCGCAGCTTTTATATCAGGAATGCATGAGCCTGGATTGCCAATTGAAAACAACAAAAATGAGGCTACGTACGCCAGCTGGAATGGAAAAAGTGCGGTTGATGTAGTTCTAACTTCAGCACAGCAGCCACAATCAATAATCAGCGAGATGCATTTAACACTCTCAGCACATCGAACACACTCTAAAATAACGTTCAATTTGCGCCGATCCAACAAACTCAGTGTACCCTCAGCACACACCCTCAGCCGCTTCCTGAACCCCCAGATATTACAGCAAGCACTATATTTCCTTCAGCCAACAGACGATATCAATGTCACTGAAAGAACTATCCGCTGGGCAATCCAGATTTCATGCGTACGGAAGCCGTTATACAGACCAACTACAAACAAACCATGGTGTGATGAACAGTGCAAAGCCATAAAGTACAATATTTGCAGTCACGCGGATTTTAGCCCGGAGGGATTACAACGACTCGCGGGTATGAAACAGAATTTTAAAAATATCAAACAAATAAAGAAACAAACATATGACATAATTGAGCGTGTGACACGCGTACAACAAAACGCTACAAAACCATAGATACTCCTCCCAAAACGACCCACTCCACCAAATAAATTAATCAATGATAATGAGTAGATGCTTTACTTTTCGCGCCTATACGGTGGTGACCTCCTACTACCTTCGAGAGAGAATATCTATTATTGTCGAGCATTTACAGAAGAAGAGGTCGCCAATGTAATCAAATCCAAACAAAATGGTAAATCTGCGGGTCCCGACCAAATCGTGTATGAACATATTATGTTTAAGGCAAATATATGTTTTCTGTGCCCGCCATTAACCAAATTGTACAACGTCTGGCTACGCAGCGGCAAAATACCGGAAGAATGAAGAAAAAGTTTCCTGCAGCCAATTTTTAGAAAGAAGAGTGAAGCAACCGACCCATCCAACTACCGCGGAGTTGCACTTATTAGCGTCGTTTATAAAGTTTCAACTTCACTTGTTGTAGAACGCTTATATGACGCCATAGGTCCAGATCTACCATGTGAACAACATGGACTCCTAAGAGGGCGATCTACGTCGGATGCCGTTGCCTTTATTTTAGAACATGTATAGACCCGCCATGATGAAAAAAGAGATGACATATGCAGCTTTTATTGATTTTAAAACTGCATTTGACTGCGTTAGAAGCGACATACTTCTTAAAGTACTTCAAACCTGATATTCTATAGAGGGAACTATATATAATCTAATACGTGACATGCTACAAGCGAACTTAATTATTATTAAAAACGGGGCTCATTATGTCAGCAGGCCAGTAGCACAGAAAACTGAAGTTGTTCAGGCTGACAGGGCAAGCCCGTTCCTCCATATATTGTATATAGCTGGCTTAGCGGACGCCCTCAGGAAGCCTCAGATTGGTGCCAAGAACACCAGTTGACCATCAACATCGCCAAATACAAAAATACTACAATTTAGTAAAGGCGGATCGTACGCTGCAGATGACCGGTGCATCAAGATAGGGAGAGTAAGTATTGAACTCGTTAATCACTTTTGCCATGTAAGGATAACAGTGACCCCCCGGCTGTCAATCAGCAGACATATAGAGGAAATGCGTAGCAAGGTCACGGCGGCCATTATTCTAGTGGGATACGTTACTGACATAGGCCTAAAAAAATCGCGCTAAATTTAATTAGAATACAAATTGTTCCTATAGTAAGATACTGCCTTCCCGCAATTGCCCCCCTATTTCACAATATAGGTTTGTATATGTATATATATATATATATATATATATATATATATATATATATATATATATACATATATATATATATATATATATATATATATATATATATATATATATATATTATATATATATATATATACATATATATATATACATATATATATATATATATATATACACACATATATATATATTATACATAGATGTATGAGTCTGTGTGTCTATGCGTGCTCGGTGAGTGAGTGAGTGTGTTTGAGTGTCTGTCTAACTGTTATTGGAGGCTGTAGTCGGATCGTCGTCGTCCTCGTCGAGTTAAACTTGAAGAGCGTGGTAGTGTGGTGTGCTGTGGTGCGCTGTTGTGGCGGTGTCGAGGAGGAGAATGATCTCATGTTTGTTGACTCCGCCTAGCGCGCGACCGCTAGCGCGCGTCGAGGGCGGGGCCCGGCTCGTGGGCGGCGCATGCGCAACGGCTCGGCCACGCCGGTTGGATGGGTCAGCGTCCCGCTAACGATGGAAGCGGCAACGGCAGCGGCAGCGGCGGGAACAACAGCAGCAGCGGTAGCCGCGGCGACGGGCGCTGCTGCTGCCACTGTGGGCCTGTGGGCCCTATCGCGGGCGAGCGAGCGCGGCTTCGCGATCTCCTCTTGTAGCTGGTGGTCAGATAGGCGTCTGGCATCAGGCAGGCAAGCACGCCGTCAGGCAGGCAGACAGTGAAACAGGCAAACCAATAGACAGATAGGGCAAGCAGGCTGAAAGACGGACATACAGACAGATAGACAGACAGAAGTAGGTGGTGGTGGTGGTGGTAGTTCCCGAAGTCAACCCGAGAGGCCGTCGTCCGTCTGTTGTTGTTGTTGTTGTTGTGGCCGCTGAATAGTTCAACGCCGCCGCTGCTGCTGCTACTGATATCAGGCAGCAGGTTCGGACGCCCGCGCTCCCGTCACCTCGCCTGCATTCAACAGGGCACTTAGCCAGCGAGATCTAGTCTGTTTGCCCTGCATGGCCCTTTCTCTCTCTCGCTCTCCCTCTAGCGGCCTCTCCCCTCGTTCTCTCTCTCGCTCTCTCCATGTCCCCCCTCTTTCTCTGTGTATGTCTGTCTGTGTCTCCACTCGCTGATCATCCCACCTTTTTTCGTCGTTTCTTCTTTTAATCGTGTTTCTGCGTAAGATTGGTACGCACGTTCGCATCGTTCTGCATCGAGTGTGTGGGTGGAGAGACACGTTTGTACGACGTTGTTCGAGAGAGAGAGAAAGCACAACACGGGACACAGGACACCACCGAGACCACCGAGCAGTGTGACAGTGTGACAGAAATGCTCCGCGCGGTCGCGTGTTCGCCTCGAAAAGCCGCCAGCTGTGAGTGCAACCTACCTGGAGACATAGTGGTTGGTCTAGTTCGTGAGGTGTTCAGTTCAAGTCGGTGCGCAGAACAAAACATCGTTGTGGTAACACTGTAACAACAGTAGCAACAGTAGTAGTAGTAGTAGTAGTAAAAATAATAGCAATAGTAACAACAACAATAATCACCATCATTATCGTCGTCGTCATCATCGTCTCGAACTCAACTGACGTCCCGCTGACATCCTGGAGCTAGTTTCCTGCTGTCTCTTGAGAGATTGCACAGTCACTCTTACGGTACTGCACGGACAGAGCACAGCTGTTGAGTGGCCTAGTTGAGTGAGTGTCAAAGTTGTGGTGATCGAAGCCACCAATCGTACAAACACCCAGTTCACACTGTTCAGTTGTGCTTATGATGACGGTATGAAGGATGATGGTTATTCTTTACGTCCTATTCGGTACACACAAGTGCACAAGGGCAGTCCGGTGACACGCTGCTCCTCACGGGACGGTAATACAGCGATGAGCGCAACGAGTCTACGAAACTAAGGGAACAAATAACGCCGTGCTTGGCGTCCGTCTGCGCGAACTTGCGCGAATATTTTCGTAGCGTTCGAAAGAGCAAGCGCCTCGAAAACCGCTTCGTTGAGGAATCGTGGATGGGTCGTGGATAGACAGACAGACAGACATACGACCCAGACAAATCGTCAAACGTCCGACGCAATAACGAAGACGTGCTGTTTGCTGACACGTCTCCACAAATGACCGACTACCCGACAAACTCGGACAGCTATTATACTACGTGTCTTCAACGCCTGCAAGTGAAATGGTGATGCCAGCATGCATCCGTTGCACTCCCACCGTTGCCAGCGAGCATAAAAGACCTTGAGTGACGGACTGCGGACGACACATTGGAGCACCAGCACCCCCTCCGCACCCCTCTCCGCCACCCAGAGACAGCTTGTGTAGTGCCCCTTCCCTCCGTTGCTGTCCAGCGTGACTGTCGTGACTGTATGTTTATGGGGGTATGGTGGTGTACCTGCCGTGTCTCGGTGTGCTCGTGCAATGTGTGCGTAGGTGCTTGTGTTGTTGTTATTATTACCTGTGTGCTAGAAACCCCTCGACGGCGTGTGACTATCGCAACCGACCCGGCATCGGCACAAGCATGCTAGGAGCATCGTGTCAGTGACAGACGTTTGTCAGGCAGAGGGGAAAGGTTGAATGTCCGGTTGCAATCAATCTGCAGTAGCAGCAGCTGCAGCAGCAAGACGAGTGAACAGCTCTGGACGGGCTGAGGATACCCTGGATTCCTGGACGACAAGGAAAGGCATCAGCAGCAGCAGCGGCAGAAGAGAAATAGTAATAGGAAGAGGAATCGGTCGAGAGCGGCAGTCAAAACAGTCGGTGCACTCAGGTCGATGAGCCGACGGCCATACGACGGAAGGAAGTACGACCGGAGAACGATGGTGAATTGCTAAATGGGCTTCTCATTGGACTTAGCTACGTGTCAGGCGCACCGAGTTTGAGTCGAGGAAAAAAGAAGGTCCACCTTGCTGTGTCTGTTTTTATTGTTGCTGTTGCTGTTGTTGTCATTCTTGTTGTCGTTGTTGGTGTTGTTGTTGTTGTTGTGCTCAGCCGTTTACTGTGCTTGTGCCAAACCACCGTGAGGTGCGAGGGGGAGACCGAACGAGGGCGTGCTTGCGCGTTCCGACGAGACGAGTAGCGGGCAGGCTGTGAGGTTGCTAAGAGGTTACAGGGGCGCTGAGGAGCTCTGAGGGCATGACCGTCGAAGAGTGCTCTTCGGGCGAACCAATGGAGGAGCGCGAAGCCGCGAGCCCCGACGCCGACGCAAGCTGTGAGAACAGTGGCGGACACGTTACGCCGGGCGGGTCCGTGCTCAACCTGACGAACAAGACCAAAAGCCAACACGACCACCCCGGCCGCCGACAGGGCTCAGACGTGCAGACCAAAGACAACCCGGCCAAAGGTCGGCCCGTCGAACTGCCTGTCGGCCTCCTTCACGATGCTCCGATCCTCGACGACTTCAAGGCGGGCCAGCCGCTACTCAAAGTCGAGCCAGCCGATCAGTTGCTGGTCAGGGACGACCGCCATCCGCTGCTTGGCGACCCCACCGGACACGAGATGATCCTGTTGGCCAACGAAAACAACGACTCGCCGCCCTGTAAGGACGAGCGTCTCGAAACCATCAAAGGGAGCGGCAGCGCTGCCGATCCGCACGACGAGCAGTCCTCGCTGGACCTTGGCGGCTCAAGTCCGGCTCGGTTCAGCAGCCGGAGCCAGGAGCCCGAGCAGGACACGCTGTGTCCTGACGACGACAGCCAACACGTCGAGCCCCCGGCACTACTCGTTAAGCGCAGCCCTGGTCACGGCCTACATCTGCCAAATCCGATCCAACTGCAGCTGCAACAGCAGCTGCAACTGTTGCATGCGGCAGCGCTGCAGCATCATCACAGCAGTCAGCAACAGCATCAACAGCAACAGCAGCAGCAGCATCAACAGCAACAACAACAACAACAGCAACTGTTACAAAGTCAAATACACAGTGAGCTGTTTCAGCTGGCTTCACCGAACGTCCATGGATCATCTAGCAATCACTTCGCACCACCGAGTCAACTTCATGGTCAGCAGTTGTCAAGTGAGCAGCTGCAGAATGAGCTGCAACGTCACCTCCAGTTATCGCACCACAATTATCGACTGTTTCTCAACAACAGCAACAACAACAACAACAACCATAGTAGCAATAATAACAACAACAACATTCTTCATCACGATGCTGCGGAAGTGGCCACTTCTATGAGCAAAACATCATTTTCCGTAGACGATATTTTGGATCCAGGAAAGTTCACCGGGTCCGCACAGCAGCTTCACGCACACCTGCAACTTCATGCAGCTGCAGCGGCGGCTGCTGCCGGTAAGCAAGCTCCACCATTATAATACAGCACCTACATTAGACATACACAAGCTTGGATTACTCTTCAGGTTGATAAATTGTATATATATATATATATATATACATCAGGCGTACAAAAATAAAAAGCTTGGGTTAGACTGCAAGTTACACTCCATATATATGTATATATATATATATATATATATATATACGGAGCCACTGAAAGCAGATAGCGAGCGGGTAAAAGGTCCATTTCTGTAAGACTAATTTAGAGGGGCTGTATGCCTTCGACGCCGAAAACTGCCTTTATAAGTTATGAGGAGTTCATGGACGTGATCAATCACACGCTGCGTAAGTGCTTAAAGAATGTCCCCCGATACAAACATGAACATGGTGAACTTGCAACATATATTTATATATATATATATATATACGAGTGCAAGGAAACAAAGCACATTTTTCATGATACTAGAAGGTTTTTTAGCGCAAACAATTGTGATAGTAATACTAAAGTTGTCCTAAAATATGATCCACCTGCTTGCGTTGCGTGTGTTGGACTACTTAAGCAAAACTCTGCGCGCACTGTTGCTATTATGATGATGAGGTGGCTTAGCGAGCCTCAACGAAAACGAAGGCAGCGTGGGGGCAGAGGCGAAGGCAGACGAAAGCGCAAATCGCGCGAGCCACTCGCCGCGCGTTAGCTCGCACGATAGGACTCACGCAATGCGCAATCGTGAATTAATCGTGAATTCCCGTCCTGTTGTTGTTGTTGTTGTTGCTGTTATTGTTATCATGATGGTTATGGTACGCTCGCAGGTGTGGCGACGACCGGGTCGCCCGTAGCCGCTGCGACTTTGCAAGCGCTCGGGCTAAACAGTTTTGCCGTTTCGGCTGCTTCAACGGCTTCGGCATGGGCTAGTGCAATCGGGGACCACCATCATCACCACAACCACCACCACCACCACCATCAACAGCCTCATCACAATCATCAACAGCTCCGACAACAACAACAGCAGCAGTCTTCAGCAACATCTACCGCGTCACAGCAGGCTCGTCATCAATTCGATGAGGAGCTGCAGCAGCAGCACGTCCGAACGGGCACTACTCCATCGAACCAGCTTTTGAACTTTGACGGGGAGAACAGTCAACATTCAGGCAAGTAAAACCTCTGACTGTTACTTCTGATTAACTGATGACCTCGTGTGTCGGTGGTCAAGGACTAACACTCTCCGTGCGATGAGACGGTGACGGCGTCGAGCCCGGTGGCTTGATGGGTGCATTTCCTCTGCGCCTCGCGACCGGAGGAGACACATAGGTGCACATTGGGTTCGAGTCCCACCATTGCGCATTTGTATTTATGGAGATCCGTCTATGAAGCGGAATGCTAAAAGCAGTGCCGTGGACGGTTGGTCTTGGCTGAGGGTCAGCCCAAAAAGTATATCGACGGTGTCGGTACTCTATTGGCATTCAAGGCGTCCTGAGGACATAAGTGCGCCATTCTGGTCTTGCTGGTGCTGTTGCTGCTACTGCATTAATGAACAGCAAAGAAGCGGCTGCTTGTCATGTCGTTTCGGTGGTTGGTGTTGTTGTTGATGGTAGTGTTATTATCGTTGTTGTTGTTGTTGTTGTTGTTGTTGTATTTGTTGGTGGCGTTATTGTTGTCGTTGCTGGTGGTGGTACTGGTAAGCAACCTTGTGTCATATCCCTAAAAACCGTTTATGCATGTTTGACTAGAAGGTGCCGTTAAGTTCGCGAACAGCGCTATGTGGTCGAGCGCTGCTCTATAAACAGCAATTTTTCTTCAAGATTACTTACGTCACTAGGTAGGCTTGGGTTAGGAGGAGTACTCTGCAGTATCAGGGCGTACATGGACGCCGAGACTCGCAATTTGCCGCCCGACGATTGCATTCAACAAACGGTAGCACTTTATGCCTATATCTCTACACTTGAATGTCGTCAAAAACCCCTAAAAACAGTAGCCATTAAATGCTACCTTCTGTGAAAGCAAGATACTGCTTGTAAACGTAACGTAAACCCTTGATGATTCTGGAGTTCTGCCCTATCTTACAAAAGTAATCGATCGTATACTAAATAAATACAAAACTCATCAATGAGACATGTGTCGTGTGACAATTTTTTTATCACAAAACGTTTATTAGGTAACTAACTGACTGCCTGTTATTATCGTGCAATATTTTAGCGGATCTGCACGTGGCTAAAACTTGTTTTTACCAAAAACGAAGCTGAACGTTGCAGAGTTTGATTTCTAGGCCTGAAATTTCCGATTTTTCAATTGTCGCTGACGTTATACTGTCTTATTGTTATGGAACGCCCGGTTCAGAACCGGGCCAAGTTTAAACGACCTAGCAGAGCATTTAAGGCTAGTTCGATGTTGGTGTGGAAGCAGTCCACTTTCCATGTACTTCGTTCTTTTTGTGTGGTTGTTGGAACGCCTCTACTGTCCGTTCCGGGGACAGTAGTCGCCCTGACCCTGAGGGATGACGACTTGTCGAATTGTCGATTATCCCGTAGGCGTTACCATCGCTACACCAACGTTCTACCCGCGTTGATGACAGCCCAACCAAGTCATCGGTCATTCTAGACTGATATGATTGGGTAGCACATGTATTACTTTGTCTTGGCTCGACTCACGATTATGATGACGGTGATGACGATGGCAATAAAGATGGTTGTGGTCAACTTCAACGCCAACGTCTCGCATTCGTCCTTCCATCGCAACCAGCTGCTGCTGCTGCAGCAGCAACAGCAACAGCCCCGGTAGTAAACATCGTGCGTATGTGTGCAAATGAGCTGACGATTGTTCACGTGGTACGACGAGAACGACGACCAGGTGCCCCCGCCGACGACCACAACACAATAACAATAACAGTAGCAACAACAACAATAAAAAATAAAATAAAAAAGCATGGAGCAGTATGACGGAGCGAGAGGGAGAGGAACACACAGAGAACGCGCTCGCGCGAGAGAGAGAGAGAGAGAGAGACGCGCACACATCAAGAGAGAAAGATAGAGAGAGGGAGAGACCAGCCAGTCAGCCAGCCATCGAGGTGGAATTGATCGCTTCATGATCTGCTCGCCTCGAGCCTTCTTACTCCCGCATCCCCTCCCGCCCCCAATTTCCTTCCATCTCTCTCTCTCTCTCTCTGTAACCCCTCGTTGTAACCCTCGCGCCCATCTCGCTCATATGGGTAGTGGTGGTGGTGGTGGTGATCGTGGTGCTGGTGATGCTGCTGCTGCCGCTGCATGCTGTATATGAGCCGCCCGTCGAACAAGAACCACAGTTTCCTGATCGCTGACAGCCGTAGCGGGCGGCGGGCCGACCAGATCACCCTCTCCGGCGCCGCCACCACTGACTTGGGCTCCCGGAGCTCATCTTGGCCGCCTCATCTCATCTCATCGCAGGCAGGCATGCAGGCCAATCAAAGCGGCAGTAGTCGAGAGACCATAGAAGCAGCAGCAGCAGGAGCAGACCCGGGATAGATAGCGGTGGGTGGCGGTGATGATGATGATGATGATGATGACGACGACGGGAGAACACCACGAAGGTAGCTGAGAACGAGAAGCTTGTGATGTTCAAGCTAGCGTAACTCTCAAGCGCGAGCGAATCGCTGCTACTGCTCGTCGGGCCAGCCCCAACGAGTTGGGCCGACGAATCAGTTCTGACCAACTTTCCCCTCACGGTGGTTCCCCTACGCCTTTGAATGCGGAGGAGTTAACAGCTCAATTAACACATCAACTCACTGTCGTCCTTCGCGACGGCCGCCTTTGTGGCACATCATATATATATATATATATATATATATATACATATATATACAGACTGCTGTCCCGTTCTACTAATCCTATACTTTTGAGGACGATGAGGCTTTAATATTTTTGTGTGCTGCAACAGCTCATTTCTTCACGCTATGCTGATGCGCGTATCTATATATATATAGGCGTATTTGGCCGTCTGTCGTAAGGTGGGAAAATGTCATCACTCTTGTGATCGTCATTATGTGTTAGCTTAGGTAATGCTTAGCTTGGCAGTGTACTATATCTTTTCTTCCAAGCTACATCTTTTCAATGTCACATAGCACACGGCGGTCGTAAGTCGTCGAACACTTTAGCGCTCATTCTCTGCAGCTGATAGCTGTGTATATGAGATGCTTCGGGTAGCGATGAAATCTTTTGGCGATTTGGCGAAACCTTTGTCTGAAGCTAACTTGAATGACTTCTTCGTTCAAGCACCTATTACTAAGCATCACCTGTGCTTGACTTGCCATGAGTGTGTCCTTCGTTGTGCCGATTCTATGTACCTCTTGCTGTAAGCTTCCTCTGCCAGAGCTGGTGGGGTTAATGAGAGGCTGACCGAATCGAAAGCTCGTTTGAACTGGCTGCGCGTCCGAATGGTAGTATTCATTTTCCTGTTGCCGTGCTTCGTCCTCGGTCTGAACAGGGTACAAAATAATGTGTGTGTGAGTAAGAGGGATAAAGGGAGCAAGGGAGAGAGAGAAAGAGGGTAGTGGTAGAGGGAGAGAAAGGAAAACCTCAACCAAACTTTGCAGCAAATCTAGTTTCTTGTAGTTAGCGCACCTCGGCTCGTTTCAAGCGAGCCGTTTTTGTGGGTCCAGGTAAGTACTCGCGCTTTACTTTACCGCAATCACAACGAGGAACAATATCGCGGCTCAGCTAACTGCACCGCACTTCCCTAGGGACTCTTGCGGTAATCCAATCACGGTATCGTCGCGAACAAGATTAGAGACGCGGTAAAGTTTGCTCGCAGCCGGCCGGCCCAAAGTGTACTAGTGTTAAGCGATTCCAGTACGCCTGGGCAGGACTTGAATAGTAGTAGTAGTAGTAGTTGTTGTCGCAGCAGTAATCGTAGTAATCTCTTGTAACAAATTGCTGCAGCGGAAGTGGTACCGCTTCGCACTTCAGACATCGCGCAAGCACAGTAGAGAAACTTGACTGCATTTACTGTGTAGATAGGTTTTGTCGACGCTATGCGTATTTTTTTAGAGCTGCGCGTATAGCGTGTAATTTGCAACGTCCTCGAGAGCATCTCTAATCCGTAGCCCACTCTACGGATTGTTTGCGAAACACCAGCTGTCTTTATTGCCGGTTTGATTTGAGCTCACACAAGCCATATGACTCAACCGGCAGTTTCAATGGCAAAACAGTGACCGTGTACACAGGCAATCACGCAAGCAGCTGAGATTATTGCTTGCGCCGATTTGTTTAGCTACCATCCGCTATCTACTATCCACCTGATGGAGAGCAAAGAGGGAGAAATAGAAGTGTGTTTAACATCCAGGGGCACACAAGGGCAGTTCGCGACTGATCTGCCCAGGATAGCAACAAGCAAATATTGCTTTTTAGCTCTAAATCAAAGACAGTATTCTCTGCGTTCATAGTCCCATAAATAGCAAGAATATGGCCAGCCTAGTCATAGGTTACTTTATGCCCTACAGTATGCGTCTCGATCGTGACCAGTGATGACGTGAAACACATATTTTTATCACTACACAAGAAAAGCGATCATATCATAGCATATGTATGGATGTATGGTATGGGTCTGTATGTGTTTGTGGGAGCGCACAAGTAGATCTCTTCCAGAAGCAGAAAGAATATCGACTCCGAATCGTCATGTGGCGGAGCGGTTAAGAAAGAAACATTAGCGAATGGGCAAAACCGGCAGACAGACGGACAGACAGGCAGACACGCACTCAACCACACGAGGAACGAGGTTTTGGCCCGCCGGAACTATGTGTAAGCGAGCAGTTTAGCAGCCTCGTTTGACTGCAACACCTTCATACGACCATTACCACCACCACCACCACCACTATGCCCTACCAACCCCGTTTTCCCCCTGAACTGCTCCCAACTAATCCCTACATTCCGTCCGTTCGTCTTTTCCCAATGAGCCCCTTTTCCCCGCTGACTACAGCCGATCCATTGAAGAAGATTCAGCTGTGGCGGAGACGGCGGCGGCGGCGGCAAGCGTATTACTCGTTCGTTCGATGGTTTTCCTCAATGAACTGCTGTCAAGCTGGATCACCCACCCACGGCTCTACCGCCCAGCCCCAGGCCGATGCAAAACCCCCGCCGTCGCTAGCTGACTCGTTCAGCTGCCAGCCTGCTGGTTGTTCCTCCTAGCCGCCCTTTAACCCCCGACGCGCTCCCCGTTAGCCCCGCCGCCGCTGCCGCCACCGGTACGGCGAGACGGAGGGCGCGAGTTTCGCGGCGTGAGCAACCACCGCAAGCGCTAGCCCGTGGAATTAAACCTAGCTGACTGGCTGCTGCAGGGGAACAGTCAAGGGGCCAGGCCAGAAAAAGAGAGAAGACACCGAAAACGGGACAACTGAAACTGGCGGCAAATTAAGCGACAGAGTGGGAGAGAAAGAGAGGGAAAAATTTGTCGGGAAGACCGACAGGTTACCCCCGGAGGAAGGCAGGCAGGGAGGGATGGGTAGGAAGTGAGGATAGAAGGCAAACTAAGTGAGCGATGAGAGAGAAGAGAAAAAGAAGGGCGCATGGGGGTGATGCTGGAACTGTGAGGGCTTCTTAACGTTCGATGTGTTAAAGCAACCTGAGAAGAGGCAAAAAGTGGATACTCACACACAGAGAGAGGGCGAGAGCGGCGACGGCGACTGCCACGGCGGATAATAGAGAAACGTTTGTATCGAGTGCGAGAAGTCTGGAAAGGGGAGGGCCCTCTTCACAATGCAAGTGTGTGCGTGCGTGCGTTCCAAGCCCGAACAGCGAGCGAGCAAGCAAGCAAACCAGCGACGTTGAGGAGATCTCACACCACTCGCGCAAAGCCAGTCAATGATGGCGATGACGCAAATCAGGGGTCCGGGGATGGGTGGGAGGGGGTTTCACCGAGTGGCTGTTGCTGGTGCTGTTGCTGCTGCTGTTTCTAGTTTCATGCACTTCGAAGTGACTACCCCTCGACTTATTCCTCTCTCTCTCTGCCTCTCTCTCTCTCTCTCTCTCTCGCTCGCTTCTACCCTTCGCCCCTTAGTTCTTTGCCTATACATAGATCCCTGTCTGTTCTTATCGCTTTCCCCCTCTGTTTTGGGGCGCGCGCGTTGTCCCTTCTCTCCCCGTCGGTTGGGTCTCGTAAAGTATCTCGTGTTTCTCTCGCTGTTGCGGCTCGTGTGTTTGATGGGCGCGCGGGCGGTCGAACGCACGCGCCCAGATGGGCGCGAGTGATACGTTACATACTCGACGACCAACAATATAAGCCTCATTCTGCTGCTCCCGGTTGGCTTCTCTCGCAGCTTATGACGATGATGATTATGATGATAATGACGACGACGATGATGTTGATGCCGCTGCTGATGATGATGATGATGATGATGAGGACGATGCTGCTGTTGATGATGGAAACAACAGCGTCAATGAGCCTGCATGCTGGCCTGCTGGCCTGCCTGCCTTTCTGCTCGTGAGATGTGACTTTGCTGGCCTCGACTTTGATTTGAGAGCCTGCAAATTCAGCTACTGCTGCTGCTGCTGCTGCCGCCGCTGCCGTTGAAGTTTTTCTCCCTGTGATGCTTAGTTGGTTGATCAGCCGATCAACGATGAAAAGGTTTCTCTTCCCTTTTCTCCTACCCTTCCTTCTATCTCCTTCTCTCTCTATCTTTATCCATCTTTCTATTTATCCCTCTTTCTCTGCGCCTTCTTCTCTCTGTTTCTGCCGATTGGTCCCCGACCTGTTTGTGCCGCCTGTGCTAAGAGGGCCAAGTCAAGGGGGAACGCAGACGAACGGACAGACAGACAGACATACAGACGAAAGGCCGGATAGCCGAACGAGTGGCTAGGTGTGTTTGGCTGGCTGGATGGATGGATGAATGGTTGGTTGGTTGGTTGGTTGGTTGTACGAGTGGAAGACCAGGGTGATGATGATGATGATGATGAGGAAGAGGAGGAGGATGAGGAGAAGTAGTGATGCCGAGTGCCAAGTGCAGACCAGACCAGGTCAACTGAGCTGAGCCGTGCCAAGCTGCGCCGAACCAAGCCTGGCCGCTTAACAAGCGGGCCAGTCAAGCAGCAAACTGGCAATGCGTAGAATGAGGGTCTATGGCTGCTGCTGCCGCTGCTGATCTGGCGGTCCCGCTACCTCGCTGTCCTCGCTGCCGACGGCTCGATGACTGACTGACTGACTATACAGGCGTACAGACTTGGCCGGCCACTCGGCGCTCGGTGTTAAGTCTCTTAAAGCCATTCTGAAACAGACCGATTATCGCTTTGCCGCTTCTTTACTTCTTCGCTTCTCCCCCCCCTCTCTCTCTCTCTCTCTCTCATTCTCGTGCTTTGCCTGGTAACGTCTTCCACTTTTTCCCTTCCCTAGCTTCTTCTTCTTTTTTTTCTTTTGGGTGTGTGTACCTCGAGACTGCGCCATGACATAGACTGTGGTGGTGGTGGTGGTGATGGTGGTGGTGGTGGTGCAGCACTTCAACACGACTGCCTGCTTGTGCACTGTCTTGCATTACCCGCCACGAGCGTTGCAATCGGCCTATCAAGGCCGCCTCCCTCTCTCTATCTCTCTCTCGTACTCTCTATTTGTCTGTTTTACTGTGTTTATATATATATATATATATATATATATATATATATAGGTGGATTGGCTCAGTATGTAATCGCCCCAAAACCATTGTTCGGAATCACGGAAGCGTCGGAGATAATCGATGTAGTGTTGACCGTTATTGATGTTGTTCTAGTTGTTGTTGTTGTCGTCGTTGTCGTTGTGTGATGAGTACTCTATGATGGATGGCCTTTGTTCGCCGAGATTGTAACAGTCTTCACTACCCCCTATCCTCATACCACCACCACCGCCACGACAGCCACAACCATGACGGGCGGTGCCATTATGATGCGGTGCGGGCTGCTCTGTATGTTGCCTGATGCGGGCTTATCCAAGAATAAGAAGAGCTCGGTGTTGCGTGTTCGGGAAAGCTTGCAGCACAGTGGTTTGGCAACAGTGCTTGTTTTGTACTGCACGTTTTGATGCTGATCAATCTGGTTTCACCGACACAAAAACATGCACTACACAAACAAACAGAGAAACAGACGAAAGAACACTCATGCATGCGACATGTCTCAACAGCAACAACATTCGGATCGAGCTTTACGAGTTTGGCTAATGCTTTCGCTCGAGAGCTCACCGCTATTCAGTCAATAGATAGACTACAATAACATTTTTTTACGGGAAACGTATTTTGGTACGGTATTGCTAGTTATCGTTCGAGACCCGTTTGATTCATGGCTACTTTTCGAGTGTGTATTTTTGTCTCTATGATTATGGATAGACTTAAATATTAAGTTATAATTTTAAATTCGTATTTTTTTTTGTGTTGTCTATTCAGCGAGCATAACTCAATAATGGCAAAGTGGCGTCATAGCAATATTTGGTGGTTGAGTGACAGCAGAAATAATAAGACCACCTGTTTTACTTGGTTAAAGCTGGTATATATATATATATATATATATATGATCAGCTCAATATGTAGTTTATTTCGAAACTGCAAATAAAAATGGGATCTAACTATGCTATACAGATGCATATACCGTTGCGAAAGCTGCAGTTGCAATTTATATATATATATAATATATATATATATATATATATATATATATTATATATATATATATATATATATATATATATATATAATTCATAATAAATTATAAATATTAAGCCAGTAATGTTAACAGTTACATAATTGACGAGAACTCCCCATTCGAATAATACTGTTACGTTAAAAGTCGTAGGCAAAAATGAACACTGAGCAATTCAAATCAAATTATTGTACTAGCTAAAGGATCCAAGAAGCGGCAACAATATCAAGCAATATAATGGAGCAATATATATATATATATATATATATATATATATATAAACATTTGAAGAAACGCAGAAAAAGCCCGTTTGTTATATATATATATATATATATATATATATATATATATATATATATATGCTTCTATACATATGTATGTTTATGTGAGGAGCAGGAGCGGAAGAGCGAACGCGACGAGAAGCGTGTGTAAAAATGCACGAGAAACATACTTGTGAGAGTACGCACATAATGCTGGTATGACTGCTGTAACAGGTTCAGCCGCGACTACGAGACGTAGCAGGAGGAAATCGGGGGCATAGAGATGAGGTGTCTGTCGTAGCTGCGTCGTTAACCGACCGACCGACCGATCCAGGTTTGCCATCCAGCCAGTCGACCAGGGTGGCAACACGACAAATGAGCGCGTTGGTGATGATGACGATGATGTGGTCATCTGAGCGTGGCCCGTGAGACGCTCGCTCTCTCGATTAGCTTATACACGCCCCGTGTCGTCGTTAGTTAGTTCCCGGACTCCGCTTGACGTATGTCGTTAAAGACGTCTGCTTTTCTTGTGGATAGGTGGACTGCGACGACGACGACGAAACCTTAGGTCTGGCAGATTGTTATCGTCATCACCATCTCCATCATCACCATCAATAGCATCATCATCATCAACATCACCAACACCATCAGCAGCATCAGCATCAACGACATCATTATTGTCATCAGCAGCATCATCATTATGATCAGGACCCAATGTCGCTCGAAAGTGGAATCTATCGGTATCCGGCGGCGCTCGGCCAGCTGTAGGGAAAACGTGTCGCACCCATATCGAATATCTAATGCCGTAGTAGAAGTAGTAGTAGTTGTTGTTATTGTTGTTGTTGTTGTTGTCATTGTCGTCGTCGTAGGTAGCGACAGGGAAAAATGGCTGTTCTTTCGGAACCACCGACACCGCCTGGATTCTCCCGTTCCCCCGTCGCGAACGCTCGTCTTCCCCTTGCGACTCTCTCTCTCTCTCTCATCTTGTCCGGGATTGGCTGAGCCATTTAGCCTCTAGTCGAGCTTGTCTCAGCCATAATAACATTAACTGCGCCTTAGTCTCACACCCCTTGCCCCTGGAACACGCCCGAACTTCCATCCTCATGAGGAAGATCATGTTCCTTGGCTGCACGAGCAAATCAACATCAGCACAAAGCCCTATTTCTCCATCTATCTATCTATCTATCTATCTAGGCATATAAGGAGGCGGCGGCAGCTAGGTACAAGGCGAGATGATGTAAAGGTGACGGCATACGCATAAATACATGCACACCACACGATTCGACACATGCACGTATGCATCGATGCAGTATGTCTGGCCGTACGTACATCGCCGTATGAACACGACCACTGTCTGGCATAATCATCGTCATCATCGCCACCACCATTGTCATCATCATTGTGGCGATCATCACCAGATCAGCGCCAGCACCCCAAACCACTCCTCGAATGTCACCACCACCATCAGGGTGTCTGGCGGCACAAACAGCGGCAAAGTCACTAGCAGAAACGTATGCATAGGCTAGCTGGAGATCAACAAACGAGAGACGACACAGATATATATATATATGTAGAAGCGAGAAAGAGTTCGATATCTCCCTTAAGCAGAGAGGGGGAGGCAAGGGATACATATCAAGGTGGGGTTGTGCATGCGGGTTGGTTGTGGGTGGGGTGCGGATGATGCGGTCTGCAACAGGAGCCTGATTGATTTGATGGGACTGCCATCTTCGTTCATCCCATCCCATCGCATCGCATCTCGTCCTCGCTTCGCTTCTCATCTCCTCCTTTGCCTCTCTTTTGTTTTCTTCTCGGCTTTCAGCCGAGATCTGCTCGGCGGGATCTCCAACACCTCTTCATTCATTCATTTGCTCGGTCTTTCCTTTAGTCCCAAGGCTCTCAATCTCTCCTTAAACTCTCTCGATCTCGTGTGTGTGTGTGTGTGTTCGCTGTACTTAGATTGGCGTCTGACTGGAGCAACGTCTGACTAGACGGGCAAACCGTAACTGTCGTCGCTGCCGTAGAGAGATAACCCGCCGATACGGCGGTAGGAAAAGGGCCGACTGTTTTTTTTTAGTTTTTTTTATGGGGGTTGGATAGTAATGCACCATCTCTTTTTTAGTGAGACATCTGTGCTCCTTCCTCGCTTTTTTCCGATCATAGTCGATTTTTAGTCCACTCACCGGCATTCACCTTGCCTAAACTGGGAACGATGAAACTCAATTTAGGAGTGGCCGGTCTGGGTTTCGAAAGCCCAGGCAACCTCCCGAATGCAAGGCAAAGGCTTTTGCCACTAAGCCATCTTGCTCGGTTTGTTGACGTAATGATGCAGGCAGATGCCGGAAAGATGTAAACGTCACCACGATACATCATACATTAACTATATGTCGATCGTAGAAGGAAAAGACAGCGGTCAAATACGGCGCGCGGGTAGCCCGGTTGCCGGCGCCGCCTCCGCCGCCACCGGGTGCGGTTTGGCCGAGTGTCTGCTCGGCTTTCATTTGCTTTGCGTGAGGTAGAGATGCGTAGAGTGGCACAACACTGCACAAGTGTCTAAACGAATTGCCTTTGCAGGTCGACAGCGAGAGAGACAGAGAAAAGGCTGTTCCGCCGAGGAGGCATTGAGTCGATGACCACTGCCCATTCTGATTTCGCCCAAACCCGTAGTCCGCCATACGTTTGTCCCTTGTCGTGCCAACAAAGACTCTGTATTCGTATTCTATCCTATTTGTTTGGCGGTCTATATATATATATATATATATATATATATATATATATATATATATACATATATCGAACGTCTATCGTCTAGACCAGTATAGTCTGTGCTGGATTACGCAAGGCAGTACATAGATCCACGTAGTCGCATCATAGGAAGAAGAACAGCTCATACTTGTTTATTTCCGCACACTTTTTGTGCTGAGCAAAGAGATACTTGCGAGTCATCTTCGAATACAGCCGAATTATGAAGCAGAGAGATATTCGACAGTGAGAACACATCGGCTCACGTGTTGCTCGTTAGGGCGAACGTTTTAGAAACAATGAGCGTCACATATCATCATGTGATAGCACACGATTACCATCGTCTTCGCCGCTTGTTCATCTCACCCCCAGGAGTCTCAGCTATCACATTCAGTGTAGTTCTCGCAGAACGCCCATTGTGCTTGTCTTGTGCTTGTCCTTGTTCGCACCATGTCCACAGTGCATCTCAGCATAAGCTGACACCGGTACGCAGCCCACAGTTAGTAGTAGGTAGATAGGTAGGTATTCATTCCTCAAGGGAATTCGTTGTTCCCTCTCGGCATTTCTCGGCGGCGTTTCTCCCGTGTTGTGCTGTTGAGCTCTGGCCGGCGTGTGGCTATGGTGAGGCCCGGTCTCTTACCTCACTCAACCTCCGTGCTAAGCTCACTAGCTCTCTCTCTCTCAACTCTCTTTCATTCATTCTCTCTCTCTCTCCGTCTCTCTAGTTGCCACATCAAGTACCAAATGCAAGCGAAGCCATTAGCCAGACTCGACGTGCATGGCAAGTTGCGTAGAACTCGTCGTTAGAACGAACATAGTAGAGGCGCCCTTTGCGATCGCGAGCTGCGAGAGCTTAAGAGCTGCGTTACTCTAGTGGCTCGCCTAGAGGCGAGCAAACAAGCAATTTAAACGAATTCAACTTACTGCATGACTCAAATAGTCAACAAAACAATGATGCATGCCGCTTTTGTAGCAGCAGTTGCAACAGCAGCAGCGGCAGCGGCAATAGACAAAACTGACGCACTACAACAGCGCTATATGATGGTTAAACCAAGGGCTATTTCGTCTATTGCTTTCGGCGACAGCCGAGGTAAGGGCTTCATTTAGCGCCACCAGTGACAAGCTGCGCTTGGGCGACAGTCACGCAGGATCGACAGTAGCAAAAAAGCTACCGCATCGTATAGCCATAGTCATCGGGGGGACGTCGCGTACGGACCTATCGTAGTCTGCTGATGGATCGGGGTTGTCGCTAATCGATCGTTCGACCGCTCAGTAGTTTTCCCAACACGCTGTTTGTTGTCATTTGTTAGCCGTCAAACGGTCTAACATCCTATTTGTCGTGAGCAGCAGCAGTAGCACATGGTTGATACTACGCATACTATACAATGGCGCCAACACCAAGATATGTGCACGCATTATTATTATTATTATTATTATTATTGACGCTGCAAAAGAAACTATTTGCAGCTTGCGACGTTGACCTTGTGTGACCGTTTGTCAATGAAAAGGTGTGTACTTGACTGAGTGCGCCTTCAGCCAGACGGTGGTGTTATATTATATATATAAAATTATACATTTTTTTATATAAATTTGATTAGGATATTATAAACAAAATATATTTTCAATTCCATATGAAGAGAGCGCCTCGGATGACTTTGTTCGTCACAAGCTTCTCCGCTACTTGACATGCACGTTGACCTGGTTAATGGCTCAGCTTGCAATTGGTACTCGATGTGGCAACCAGTGAGACACACACAGAAGGAGAGTGCGATAGACAGAGAAAGCTGGCGAGCTTGGCACGAAGGTTGGGTGTGTTAAAAGATTTTTACCAAAAATTGCCATGCTGAACTACAAGCCGCATGCAGAACGGGGATATGGGCATCACAAGTTTCTCTGGAGGATAACTGCTGCGCGATTTGTTGGAGCTCAAAATTATTTTACGACGCGAAGAATAGGTGCTGATTAGACGGCACTATGAGGTCTTTACTTCCTACCGTTTACTGTTTACCATTCTAATTTAAATGTCACCATCACATTCGTTCGTCATGCCTGATTTGCTTTTAAAAAACGCTTTGTTTAACATGTGTGGGGCTGTACATATACATATAGTGTTTGGAGCGGCTCTCTAAGAAAATCAATATGATCTTATCTCCCTCGCCACGTTATAGTTTATTTACTTACATTTCATGTTGTTTGTTGTTTAGCGGATATAAAGATAGATCAACCTAAGTGCAGATTTTCGAGTCGCTCTCAACCGCGCCGGACCCGCTGTAGCAGACGTTGCACGTTGTGGCGGACGCAGCAATAGATCTCAAATATATTTAGGGTTAAAGGAACTAAAGTCGTATATATATTTAGCTTTTCCAACCAATTATATCTTTACAGATAGCTAATCATATATATATATATATATATATATATATATATAGCTTAAAAAGCGAAAAAGGCATCGAGCAGGCGTCGAATGCTTATAGTTTGAAGGTTCGAGTTTTATCAGTCTCGGACGGTCGAAGGGCTTCAGGACCACCACCACCACCACTATGGCGAATATGGTCGCTGTCGCTGCCGCTGCTGCTGCTGCCGCTGTTGTTGTTGCTGTTGTTGACGTCGTCACCGTGTTCAGTGTCAGCAATAACTTTCTTAGCTAGCTTCTGCTTCTTCTTCATCATCTTCGTCTTCACCCACTTTTTTGGGCGGCTATTCGCGAGTGTCGGCGACCGCCCTTTGCGTCGAGTGGAGAGAGACAAGCCCCGGCCGCCGTGTCGCCAGCAAATGATATCATCGTACGGTAACGGGTCGGTCGAGGGATTCATGAATGAACGCGAGCAAGCAAGCGACCAGTTTGGCCCATCGTCGAGTGGAACGATGAGGAGACTCAGCCGAGTCATCAACCCTGCTTCGTCCGCCCCGCCGAAGAGGGCACAAGATGATGAACAAGATGAAGACTGGGAAGAAATCGTCGTTTTCTCACCCCCCTCTCTCTCTCTCTCTCTTTATAAACATATATATATATATTTTTTTTTTCTCTTTATTCCTCTCTTTCTTTCACACTCCCTTGCCTTTGCTCCGTTTCTTGATGTCTGTGTCTCTTTCTATCTATATTTCTATCTATATATCTACCGTTCTCCTGTGGAGAAACAGACGCAGAGATGGGGAAAAGAGCGGTGGAAAATGACACCAGCAGCAGCAGCAGCGGCGGCACCGTTTCGCTGTCGCTAGTGTCGAACCCCTCCAGCCCCCGGGCCAGTCGCCACACTCTACACCCTCTACTCCGGCACGCCGTCTGCTGTCCATTCGTTTGACTCCATTGGAGGCAGGCGGCTCACAGCCGCTCAACGAGCGCTCGGCAGCGCCGCATGGGAGAATGAACCCCACTCCAGCTTTTTCGCCCCACTTTTCCAGCCTTTTCTCCCCCCCCCCCGCTCTTCTTCATCGTCACTCTGCCTTCACCCTAAGAGTCTTTCCGGACCTTAACCTTTTCTCCTGCTGTCGACTAGTCAGGCTGCGTTTCCCTCCCCCAGCCCGCTACCCCGTTACCCCACACCCCAATCCCACACTCCAGCCAACGTCTGCCAGAGCAGCAGAGGCTGCCCTCCGTCGGTGGACGACCATTCATTTGTCTATTATCTGTCTGTATCAAAACCGAATCGTATCAAAACTACCTTCGTCATGGCTTCTTTTTTTGTTCATGTCATATAGAAAATGAAAAAGACTACTGTTGCAGACGACTTGAGACTCGGCTTGCGCAGAAGAGAGCATACGATCTCTACAAGACGGCGGCTATATTATTGGCTGCAGCCAATCCGATATTTACCCGTTAGAGAAAGCTTGGCTTGGACAATACTTACCAGCATAACCAATACCTAAAATATATTGCAAAATTCAATTATCGCTACCTTACACATGCTGCTATTATTAGGATGCTCTGACTGGCTATGGCTGCTGAGAAATGGCAAACATATTTCGTTATCAACTGGAGTACGCCCGAGAAAGAGTCTCCCTGTTAAGCGGCACAATAGGTTTCTATGTCGGAGCATCTGGTAAAAGAACTAATTTTAGGGCAGCGTGAGTACAAGTTGCTTCTCATCGGGAACAGCGGGCAGTTTTTGGGATCGGCTTGTGTACAACATCCTTTCAAAATTCTACGGTTTTACTTAGGTAAAATATTGAGACGCATTGAGACAGTAAGAAATATTCCTCAGCGCAGATATTTTAGGCAACAAGTTAATTACTAACAAAATTGAGCTCACAGCCAATCCGACGGAAAGCATTGCTGCCTTTTTAGTGCAGGGTGTAAGTACCTCTCAAATATAAGCATCTTGAGTTAAGTGACTCAATCATAGACAGGTTGCAAACAAATCTGATAATCCAGGTTACATTTTGCACGAAAAAAAGATTTTTTTCATCAGCTGCCAGCTCAGGTGATGCTGTGGCCGAGCTTGCGGAATAGAAAAACATGTTTATGTATATGAGGCCTGACCAACACTTTATAGTCCAGTCAGTAGAGTTAGAACGACAGAGCTACAACGGGACCCGAATACATCTGAATTTCCAAAAGACCAGTGCTTGTCTAGTCCAAGGACCAAATTTGTGGAAGAATTGTTATTCCAAGCGTTTTTTTTTCTATAGACGTCCAGCGTAATGAAACAGCCACGGCGCTATTAATACCAGCTCTAGCCAAAGTTGAGCATTTTGTCAGCAAACGTTCGATTATTTAAAGATTATTCGGCTATGGTCGGAAAGCTATGCTAGGCTAAGCTGAAAGGATTCACGAGGTTACTCTCAGGTAGTGTTGTTTATTCGATCCCAATCGTTTCTACCACCCAAAGCCAGCCCAAAGAATGCTGCTGGTGCTGCTGGTGCTGCTCTGGCCAATTTACTTTCTCCGCAGCCGCTCAATGGGCTATTGCTGTAGCCGCTCAATGCTGCCTTTATGAATATTTATTGCGTGTGTTCCCGGGTCTATGCCCATGTGTTCCTGTGGCCTTCTGTTGGCTCGGGTGCATGCAGTACGGCAGGCACACCATTGAACGCTCTGTCGTTTGTTCGAAGCCATTCATTTAGCAAATGCTGCTCTTCGCTGGCAGCTAGAGCGACGATGACATAAATTGCCCACCAGTCAAGCGTTTCTCGTTAGAACGAAGTGTCATATATACAGATCGGCATATAAATCGCTGCTCATGTAAACCACCGACGATAGACATGGCTCGATTATAACTTGTCTTAATATATATATATATATATATATATATGCATGCATACATTGCTAAACTATAAAAGATGCCGCCTGTGTGTGTGTGTGTTGTCGTGGTGTTCTCTTATTTGAAAGCTTACACCAATACCTGCCTAAAAGAAAGGGTTTTCTATCATCCTTTCGGCGTAAGGATGTCGCGAACGAAAAGCAAGCCACCGATACGAACGATAATTAAAAATAAATTACGTCTAATGCCAACTGCTATACATAGATAAAGAGAGAAAAAGAAAGAGAGAGGAGTTGTTGTTTCTCATAGCTAATGAGACCGACGCGAACCGTATTGTTGCATGAACCGTATGGACTCGTAGCGTGCTGCTAATTGTGCTTGCTGCGCTGAGATAGATCGGCGTCGATCTGTCCAGCGTACACTGTAAGTACACTTCAGACTGTTTTTTGTGTTGTCACTGACGCCAATGGCATGGCATGGCACTGGCGGTCAAACGTTTCGCGACCCGAAATTGTGCCGGCCGGAGCAGCTGATGTGGATGATGTGTGAGATCAGATGATCACAGCTGATCTCGTCCGGCGCGGACCGTCTGCTACTGCGTCGACGGTGCAGCATCCCGTCATCGAGTACCTCTCTCTCTGTTCATCTTTATCGCTCTCTTTCGCTCTCGCATGATCTCATTCTCTCTATCTCTCTCTGCCTCTCTCCAAAGTTTCTCTCTTTCTCTGCTTTTACATTTCTCCCGGCCTCTCCCGGCTGGCTAGCTGGCTCGGCGAGAAGAGAGAGCGAGAGAGAGAGAGAGAGACAGATGAAAAGAGAGAAAGATCGCTCTTCCAACGTAACATTCGACGTTGTCCGCGATCTGCCGCGCGTTGGCATTAGCTCACGTAGGCGTTGTCCGGTCGTTCGGGCCAATTGACGACCAACAGGGACGAACCTGCCGACGACACATCGGCAGACCCATTGGCAGAGACGCGCGTATTGCAAATTGCTCTCCGTCAAGTCGGTCGGTCGGTCCAGAACGGAGACGACCTGTGTTGTTGTTGTTGTTGTTGACGGTGCTGTTGTTGTTGTTGTTGTTGTTGTTGCTGCCACCGAAATCGGTATACGTCGTGGCTCAGCTCGGGGAAAGAAGAGCCCCTGAGGGCTGAGCTAAGCGAACTAGCGAGAACGAACCCGGACGGACGGATGGGCTGACGTGCATGCGAGCGGCAACAGAGCTAAACAACGGAAGCGCGTATTGCTGCTCGGCTACTGTGACGAGCTATTTGCTCGGCTATTCGGTAGGGCTGCCGAAAAAGATTTGTTACCGTCGGCCAAACATCGGTTTGCTGCTGCTGCTGCTGCCGCTGCGTCGTTGTCGTCGTCGGCGGTGGCGTCGGTCTCTGGACACGACAGTTAGAGGTTGTCCCGATTGTAAATCTTCACGAACAGCGAGAGAAATACATGAATAGAGAGCTTGATCGAGATATATATATATATATATATATATAAAGAGAACAAGCTATAGAGATATATAGATATAGAGAGAGAGACTGGAAGCGTTCAGCATGGCGTTTCTTTGCCGCTCATCTTCTTTTCCTTTTCCTTTTTCTTTTTCTTCTTCTTCGTCTTCTTTTTCTTCTTGTTCTTCTTCTGTTTCTTGTTCTTCTTATGTCTCTAATCGGTTCTCGTACTCGTACTCTTCTTCCATTGCCATTCGTTGGTTGTTCGCGCGTTGCGTTCCTCTCTCTCTATCTAACTGTCGTGGCTGTTCTGTCTTCGTCCGACCGCCCACCCGCCAGGCAAGCCGGGCTGACCGATGAACCGACGGTCATTCCGTTCGATCTTCCGGTCTCTTCTGAGATCTAATTCCTCGCCCATTCACCCACTCGTTGTGTTCTGGATGTGCGAAGGAAATGTTGCTGTTGCTGTTGCTGCTGTTGCTGTTGTTGCTGTTGTTGTTGTTGTGATGATGATGATGATGATCGCTCGATCGTGATATCGTTTACGTAGTGTTGTTTCATCCAATCGGAATCATTTGAACGACCCGCGCACGCTGCGGGATCCTCGAGCAACAAACGGGTTGCCACCTGCCCCCACGCTAGGTACGAGGCGCGAGTGACAGACGATGAAATGCGATATCCTCGACAAAACATCGACAAACTGGCACGGGCTGAGAAGAGAAACCACATCGAGAGAAAGGGAGAGAGAGAGAGCGCGCTCATGAGAGAGATGGTCAAGAGAATACGTTGACCTCGATGAGACTATCATATATATGTGTACGTATATATATATATATATATATATATATATATATATATATATATATATATATATATATATAGATATATATATAGATACATATTATATATATATATACATATATATATATATATATATATATATATATATATATACATATACATATATATATATATATACGGGGTAGGGTGTTCGCTAAGCAACCCTTGAGTTGCCTTCTCCTTTGCGGGCATTGCAACACAATACCAAGTAGGTAATCCTGAAACATCATGATTTGTTTATTTTGCATTGACTACAACTGGTTACAACTGCGGCAAATGCAAAGCCTCAATGTATCTTGGCTCTATTTCTAGCCCAAAAACAAATATCTGAAATGCGGCTCATATGCGGGTTTTGTAGATATACCTCTTAACGTTTTTCTATATATAAATAATATCGATATGTGGACAAATGTATTCCGGCTACGTATGCGTCAACGTGCCGCAACAGACCACCACTTTGGTGAAATAAAAGGTCGATTGAAACCCCTAGACCGTAACAACACGCATAGCTAAAAGCATCCCTACAGACGACGGTGATTTGCTAATCATGCGTGCATCAGTCGCCATAACGAACCGGCGTAAACTTGTCGACAAATTGAGGACAAGTGATCCTCTGAAAATTGCCACTTGCTCTTCGAACGCTGAGCTCAAGATAACAATCATGTCTATAGCAAACAAGAATGGTTAGCAGCGACGCTGGCCGCTACGTGGCCGTCCATCGAGCGAGGTGATTCGCAGTTATAATATATTATCACCATATGTATTTCACTCATATCGAGTATTGGATATAACATAGACAATTATACAGATGATTACTTGATTCGCAGTTATGGAAACCGACCAAACTTGTGGCCCGCGTTGCCGGACTTTACCTGGCTGGCTGGAAATCATTCTCTTTCATTGACACCCTGTTTCTGTACTGATACCTTGCGTCACAAAAATGACCATAAGGTAAATCCTGCCATGGACTATAGGCCGAGCAACAGAAAACTTGCTGCTGGCATATGCTGATGACGATGAGTGAATGAAACAAAATGACGCTATTCTGACGTCGGCAAAATAGCGACGCGAATTGACCTTGCTTCAATGTCTAGGACACCTAGTTCTACACCGATAGCATACGACAATATTAACGAATCAGAGTAGGTGAAGTGGCAATACGAAAACAGGCGTTACGGCCCCTAAGGATAGCTAAACCACTAATTAGTCGTGGTAAACTTGCTTCGTGAGTAAAATATTCACTGGTACCGTACGATTCGTACCATATGATCGCAATCTTCATCATAACCTAACATGTCGAGCCCGCTGGCGTGGTGCATTTGCCTGCACCTTGCGTTCGGAGGCAACACATAGGTGCGCGGGTTCGAGCCCCACCGTTGCACATTTTATTTATGGGGGTCCGTCTATAAAGCAATACGAAAAGCAGCAATTTTTCGTCGATACTGCAACAACTCGCAACAACATAGAATGCGATGTTAATGCCCTCATAATACACGTTCATTGCAGTACATGCTCATTTGGCACTGCCAGGGCGGTTTCTTTAGCGTTGTTTTTCTTTAAGCTACTAGTTAACTTTACTTCTTCACATGCCGTTTGAACGTCTATGATGAGCGTCTATAAGATAACCACCCTTATTGGGTAAAAATTACGGCCAGGTATCTTTTTTGGCATTAAACGTACGTGTTAGACTACGTGCATATAGATGTACACCGAACCAACGCGCGTCTTTCTTAGCGTTTGCAGCAAGGCGCGAATCACACATCTCTGCTGATCGTTAAGATAATTGCACATTCGCCTTCTAAATTTGAACCACTAACTGGACTACTAGCTTAACCGACCAGCCGATACACAGAAAAGGAATAATCAAATAATCGCCTACTCATCTCAATTAGGGATGTGCAAATAAACGCAAGTCAAAGCATCGGTATGCATTTTGGTTAGTGGACATCTTGTTCGTCAGGCTTTTCGATGCTTTTTGTTCGCGTTATCCAGATTAACTGCATCGTGATCGTCGCTTTGCCTCTGCATTCGAATTGCTTTAGTTTGCTTCGGTTGCTGGTCAGCGCCGTGTAGGCTCTATCCGACCGATTGGCCCGATCACCATCTAGCATGCAACAACGGAACGGTCTCTTCTGACTCGTTTAACGCGCCGGGTGTCATATATTCTCAACTGTCAACCTTTCGCTCTTCGTCTGCCGGCCGGGCAGGGCTTCGTGGATGTGGTGCGTCTCGCTAAAATAGACTTGTTTATCCTTCTCCTCTACCATCAAGTGGATTCACCCCCTTTCATTCCTGCCCCCCCCCCCTCCTGCTGCTGCGGACCAGCTCTGCTTCTTTATTTCCTCTCGTTACCCCACGCCGCCGCTGCCGCCACCACCGCCAGCACCTCCGCACCTCCCAGGCGGTAGTCGAACTAATGAGGTTTTGTAGCTGCGCGGCGGCAAGCAGAAAGCAACTGGCACAAGAGACAGACATTGGAGGGGGAGGAAAGGGGGAGTGATAGCTAGATGATAGTAGGCAGCCGACAAACTACTGCAAAGAATTGCGACAAACGGAGCCGGAGTAGCGCGGGGATAGAGCCGGGCGGTGTAGATA
>QVRM01002348.1:0-40639 GCA_003439945.1 Dermanyssus gallinae
TTGCAGCAGCAGCAGCAGTAGTGCTACAACCAACACTTCCACAATGACGGCCACTCTCCACTCACTCACTCACTCACTCACTCAGTCACCCGTTCTAGTTAGTAGTGGTAGTTGTGCACGACCGTAACGACCACCCCCACCACCACCACTACCATCACCATCAATCAGTATGGCCGGCGGGACAGACAGTCAGCACTACCACAACGACCGGGAAGAGGACGCAGCGTGAGCGAGCGACGAAGCCACCACCACCAGCTCAGCGATCACAAAAACAACCACACGACGACGACGATGACGACACAACAACAACAACAACACCGTAAGAGGGCGAGTAGGAACAGCGGCAGCAGCAGCAAAGGAGAGGGGAACAATGACGACGGACGACAACAACAACGAACAATGACGACGACGACGACGAAGAGGAAGGGGGAAGGGAATTAGCTGTACTGGTTGTTGTTGTTTTGTTGCTGTAGAGAGCTCTACGACGAGAACGACCGTGGCGGCGTTTACCACTGCGAATCAACAACGACGACGACGATGATGATTTCCACCACCTTCATGACGACAACAACAGCACCTCTCGAAGACTATCTCGTCTGATTGTTGTCGTCACTAATGAGTTGTTGTTGTTGTTGCTGCTTCAGTACTGCTGCTGTTTGTTGTTGATTGTTGTTGCTGCTGCGCTGCTGCAGACACCACGGCAGGGATCCGCGACAACACCGCTAATTCCAATCGAGTAGAAAAGTAGTAGTATACGTTGTAATTTTCGTAGTACTGGTGGTAAACGATTGAGCGTTAATGCTCGTCATCATAGAGTGAGGCCGCGGGTTCTGAGTGTCGCGTGTTGACGACTACCCACTTGAGAACCTCCATAAGCAGCACCACCAACGACAACAACAACAACAGCTGTTTTGAGACTCTTTTCAGCGCACATTTGACCAACAGCAAAGTTTACGACACCCGGTTGTCCTGTAGTCGGTGGCTCTGGGGCTGACTGGTTTGTTTGTTGTTGTTGTTCTTCTGGTGTTGTGTTGCCGGCAGGCCCTGGGACCGAACGACCGTCAGTCAGTGAGTGGGTCAGTCAATCGGTTAATTACTTAGTTAGTACGTGAGCTAATCAATGATTGAAGTAATGAATGAATATCATCGATTGGTTAGTCTGTTCTCCGCCGCCGCCGCCGCCGGTCTGTTGACCAACCGTCATCAGTGGGTGAGAATCATCGTCGTCGCCAGTCAGGACGGTCAATTCACTCAGTCCGTCCGTCAGTCAGGACGGTCGATCAGTCGTCAGTCAATCAGACCGGTCGGTCTGTCAGAAGTCAGGCAGTTAGTCAGACCGGCGGTCGGACGGACGGAACATACAGAGAATAGGCTAGCTGCCGCCGCTACTCCACGACCACCACCACGAACCCACGATTAACCAACAACAGCGGCAGCAGCTGCAGTAGCAGCAGCGGTAACAGCGGGCCCAGCACCGCCAAACAAAGAGCAGAACACCACCACCACCACCACCACGACCCACGACAACAACACCGACAGCGCGGTCGTGGATGTTATGGAGGAGCTCATTCGCTCCTTCACTCCCTCCAGATTCCTCCCCCTCTCTTTCTCTCGTACTCTCGCTATTTTCCTCTCTTTCCTCCGTTGCTCTTGGTCTTGCTCTCCTCCGTCCCCGTAGCTCTCGACCGATACCTATTTTTTTTCCTACCGTCACTGACCAGCCAGACAGACTTAGTCTGGCTAACTCTTTACTACAGATGCATTAGCCCCCTTCTCTGTTTTTCCCTCGCATGCCTTCTCCTCGTGTTTTTTTCTCTCCCCCACCCTTCTTGCTCTCTACCGCTAATACTAAGTCAGTCTCTCTCTCTCCTCTCTCGAGCGCTCTCTGCAATCCCCTCTCTCGCCTTTCTGATCTCTCACTTCATGCACTGCGTGTAGCAACAGAAGCAGAAGTACAACAACACAGCAGAATCAGCAACAGCAGCAGCGGCGGAGCGGAGAGTGGCCGCTCTCAGTATGTCGTTTACGTTCTTGCGACTTTACTACATGCTGTCGCACTCGCTCGCACACACAGCCTCCTTCTCCCACTGCTTCCATGAGTACCTACCTACCTTCCTTTGTTTTCTTTGCCTCGTTCCCTCGCCCGTGGGTCGCTGGCTCGCTACCTAGCTTTGTATCTATCTATCTATCTATCTGTCTGTCTGCCTGCCTTCTTTCTCTACAGTGGAAAACAACCACAAACGACCGACCGCCCGACCGACGACGACGGTGGTGGTACAGCGACACGACAAACAAAGAGGCGGAGAAAAACGAGGGAAAGGAGAAGGAGGAGGAGGAGGAAGATGAAGACAACTACCACCAAAACTACGGCGAAGAGCAGAAAGAACCAGCAGTAGCACAGCTGCCGCTGCTGTAGCAACAACAACAATAACAGCTATACACTCTCGACGGCTGAACACGCCGAGTGCGAGAGAAAGAGAGCACGACAACAACAACAACAACAACAACAGCGACAACAACAATCAGCATCATCATCATCATCATCGTGAGCAATAAAGCTATATGGTACTGCTAAACCAACCCACCACCACCACCAGCAGAAGCAGCAGCAGCAACAGCAGCAGAAGAAAAAAGACGAACCGGCAGTTTTCGACCTCACACACTCCCCCCTCTCTCTCTCTCTCTCCCGATCCTTCGCTTCCCCCGCTGCTCTCTCAGCCCCCCGCCCCTTCCACGCCTCACTCCTCGTTCTCGCCTCTACCGTTGCTACCGACCTCATTCACCACTCGCCAATGCTGCCTCCCGCCAACAGTCAGAACTGTCGGGTGCTGCTGTCTCGACCATCCCGTCCCCCCTCCTCTAGCCCAGCCCAGCCCAGCCCCTCCACTTCTGTCCTGGTTTTCCCCGCTGCCGCCGCCGCTGCTGCTGCTGCTGCCATCACCACCACCTCCACTTCCACCACCACCGCCGCTGCTGCCGTCGTTAACGCCGCTAGTTTGGCGGTCGTCTGCTAGACAGAGGGCGCTGTAGTCGCTCCTGCTTGCCGCCAGCTACAACTGCTGTTGGTGGTGGTGCTGCTACTACAGACTACTACTACTACGGCAGCAGCAGCTTCTGCTATCATCATCGTTGTTGTTGTAACTGTTGTTGTTGTTGTTGTTGTAGCTGTTCTACATGTTATTGTGGCTGTTGTCGTTGTTGTTGTCGTCGGCGCCGCCGCCGCCGCTGCTGCTGGTTGCTTCTATAGCGTGGTTGTCGGTGCTATGCTGTCGTCGTTGTTGTTGTTGTTGTTCACAGGTCAATGTTGCTGCTGTTGTTGTTGTTGTTGTTGCTCTTATTGTTGTTGCTATTGCGGATCTAGAAAATGTCCGAATAGAAAACAATCCTACCCCTTCCTGACTGACGACCAACACGATAGTATCCAATAGTCGAGGATACAATGCCACCACTGGACATCAGCAACAGCAGCAGCAACAACAACAACTACTACTACTACAACTACCACAATAGCAGCAACGGCAACAACAGCAGGACTACTACGGGAAGAAACGCCAATAAGAAAAATTCCTACCCGCAATATTAGCACACGGCGGCGGCGGCCAAGGCGGAACTACGGTATGGTGGAGATGTCTTGCGACTCTGCCTGTCTGTCTGTCTGTCTGTCTGATTGGATCGTGCGTTCAATCTCGCCCGAGTCGACGCATAACTTGGATGCCAAAAAAACACGTCGTTTCTTCGTGTAACTCGGTATTCGGAGGAATAAAGAGTACACACATTTACAAAAAATCATCATCACAACAACAACTACAACAAGAGAAATAATAGAAAATGCTGTCATTGTTGTCGCTGCAGTCGTCGTTGTTGCTGTTGTTGTCGTTGCAGTGGTCAGAACTGACTGTCCTCGTCCAGCAGCGTCGTCGAATCAATCGAGTGCGCGCACGCGGAGATTTGAGATCGCGCTGCCAGTTTGAGTACAGAAAGGGCAAGGCCGACCCGGCCGAGCGGGCTAGGTACAGGGAGGCTCCTCTCAAGGCGACGTTTATTTGCTACGTTTATACCTGTCGGAATAGCATCAATCACCACCGCATCACAATCACAGCTAACAAACTCGGGCGGCCGATCTCGGCGCGCCCGTTTCAGCTGACCTGCTTCATCACCTATACTAAAATGGGGCTGGTACACGGCACACCCACAGCAGTCAGCAGCATTGTAGTTGTGGCTGTAAAAGAAAGGTTTACTGGAGCTGCTTTGTTTGCAAGTGGCAGCACGTGATGCACACAGATGCGCCACTAGAAAGACCCCTGGGCCACCAGTGCGTAACTCACAACAACCCACACTAAACCCGGATCTGTGGCCCTCGCAGCCGGCTTTCCCGTCGACTTTCCAGCCAGCCAAAGGATCGGTGCTGTATTGTGACTTTGACATGACCAATGATAATGATGATCGATCAAAGACAACACAGGGAGAACGATCGATGCCTTCTCATATTCGTTGGGTATTCGTGTGTACCTATACATAGTACATAATGCCACCTTTCTTTATATCATGGGGCGCTTCGAGCGGCCACAGGATCAGAAGACATGTTTATTTTTCTTTTTTGAAAGAGGAGAGGACAAATGCGTTACACAGGAACGGGCACCATCAACTTTTTGGATGTAGGCCGAACAGTGGCAGCATCATCATCACCATCTCAAGATAACCGACTGCGTTCCCTACTAAAGTCGCCGGATTTTTGATGGTTTGAAAACCGCATCCTCTCCTGAGCTTCACTCCAGGCCTCCCAGATCTTCGGTTACGAGTACTATGCGTAATCAGTGCACATTACGGTTCCCCCAACAGTCGTTTCGGCGGCAGCAGGATGGCAGCACTGATTTTCGGTCAGCGGTATGGTTTCTCACCTATTCTCAGTGAGCTCATCACTTAAATCAAATTCGCAACAGGGATCGAACCGACGATGACAACACATCGGTAAATGACATCGATGATCGAGCCTGGTGGTATGGTGCATTATTCGCGTGCGCCTTGCGGCCGGGGCAAACACATGCAGGTGGTGCACGGGTTCAATTCCCGCCATTGCATGTTTGGACTGATGGGTCCACGTTACGAAGCAATGCGAAAGCAATTACGCGGACGCTAAATGTAGGCTGAGGCTTAGCCCGAAAAATGTTTAAGATGACATTGATGATGATTAGCGCACTAGCGCCTTTAAACCATTTACGCCAAGTATAACCCACATTAAGGATACAGAGGAGGAGAAGGCTTAGGAGAACAAACAAGGCGCACATTAGAGGAGCTTTGCATGCTTGCGATACTATACGCACGTGCACAAACGAGCGATCACCCTGACTAATTGATGACCCGTGCAGCATCTTCTATTAATCTATCGAAGATCCGACTATACCGCCACTGGACATTAGCAACATCAATGGCACGTTACTCGTGCAACGTGACATAGCCGTCACGCCGCGTCGCTGCTCACCAGACCTAGAAGAAAACTGCTACATAGCTTGTGAAAAATTGTTAAAGCTTGGCCGCAATTAATTCGATTTTGAGTTGAGTGAACTTGAACTCGCTCTCGAACTTCTCATCTCATACGTCGGTCAATCGCCACAAAATACAACTGCTGCGTTCACTAAACTGACTTTACCCAACCGGCTGTCGTCTATCGGCAGCAAATTGAGTCCCTCGTCATAATAGGGTAAAGACGGGCGTCAAACAACACGAACTTGTTAATCAACAAAGGCTCGCTGCAAAGTGAACGAAACTAATGACTCGCGGCAATTGCCTCGGTCATGCTTCTCGGTCAGTTCAGGACAGTTTGGTTTTGAGGACTTCATTGTACGGACATGCGTACACACAGGACGCATTCATTCAATTCGATCGAATTTGGCCAACTGGTTACAAACAGCAGTTGCACAACATTAACGAACTATAATGAGCATAGCCATTCGAATTATATTGTTCAGTTCGCGATGAGTATAAATAACGCCGCTGCGTACTTCACAACAGGGAAGCTCAACAAATACAAATAAATACTCGGCCGCCCGGGACAAGTGCCACAAATCCCGCCATACGGGGCTGTGTTAGGCTGGGCTGATTATATCTTTGACGTGGATGGCTGTTGTGGTAGTTGTCGCCACTGTCGTTTCTCCTACGAGTTTGATGCTGTTGTTGTTGTCGTTGTTGTTGTTTAGCTTACCAGCGTCTCAGTTATGCACATTAGCTTTGTTTTGTTAAAACAGCGATCGTCGCCGTTATGCGATATATATATATATATATATATATATATATATATATCTACCCTTGTTATCGTTGCGGTTCGTATTGGTTGGTTATTGTTCTTGCATCTACGTTGTTGTTATAGCGTCTCATTGTTGTTGATACGCGACACACTTTACCATTCGGATTGACGCTTCGCGGCTGCTGACTATGAGCTGTTGACTCCAGTTACATATACAGATATACACATATATATATATATATATATATATATATATAGTATCACAACTGGTCACGAAAGATTATACATGAGAGAGCATGTTAGAGTATCTGACGTACTTTAAAACGCAAAGGCTGGAGGCGGAGAGGTTTTAAATGTATCAATCAGCTCAAACCGATTCGCGTTCTCGAGTCGTCTCCGTTGAGAAGGAGACGCAGAAACGAATTAGCAGACGACGACAACAACAACAACAACAACAACGACAACAACAACAACAACAACAACATGTGGTAAGAGCGTAAAGCAGCTGCGTGGAACAGCGACCTGTCGGATCGGGTATCAAGCATCATCATCATCGTCATCATCTGGATTTAGTCGGTTTTTGAGACGAGGGGAAAATCCAATTCGCACTATGTCTTCCCTCTTCGATCTTAGACAATGGAAGATCGGGTTTCTCTATGTGCGCCTATCCGGAATGTGACCATGTCTTCCTTTATCTCTTTCTCGCTCTCTCTCTCTTTCTCTCTCTATTTCTATATCTCTCTCCCTCTCTCTCCCCTTGTCTCTCGCTGCCTAAACGAATTGTCGCTGATATTATTGTTGGCTCCTCCATGGCCTGGGTGTCTATTTATCACGTTGATCTTAGAGTAGAGTTTGCTGTTGCCCTTGTGGCCGCTGTTTTCGATTCCATATATACACCTATTTTTTTTTTAATCTGGGACGACACTTCATTGTTCTTACAGGCTAGACTGTACTTATGCTGCTTATGGGCGGTATCTCCGTCTGTTCCATGGACGACTTTACACTTTACAAAACGTCACATATTTAAAACTCGTGACGAAAGCTCGCGAATGCTTTATAATGAACAACGTGCCAGGGGTATTGCCACTAGTGCAGTAAGAAAGTCTCGCTATATCATAATCGAAAACTACGGGCACTACTCCTGAGTATCAACGACACTATCAAGGAGTATCCTTTTCAGACGTGATTCAGTACCTATATATATATATATATATATATATATATATATATCTACATATATATGTATATATATATATATATCTACATATATATATATATATATATACATATATATATCTACATATATATGTATATATATATATCTACATATATATATATATATATATATATATATATATGTAGGTCGTTTAAGTCAGATTTGAGTTGCCTGCTTGGCTACATATGCGTGTACATTACGGGCTGATTTTACATCCACTATGCTGCAATATTTCCCTTCTCAACGCCCAACAGATGACCATAAGCGTCGCGTGGCTCTGATAGGGCTTGGAAACTATGAAACCAGTCACTTATGCTAGCACGAATAGATGTAGTTTCATCTGCTTCCCATGAAAAAACTATACCTTTGCAGCTTATATTATATGTTGACTTACTAGACCATGGCATTAAATGTACGCTCGTATGGGACCTGTAGTTAATAGGTTCCACAGAAAGAAAAGCCTTAGCATCAAGCATGTGCACCGCTAAAGTTCCCGAAGCAGAACCCCATTCGTCAAAAGCCCACATTTAAAGGTCATGATGAGTCCCGCACTCTTTTGCCTATAAAGAAACTACTGGTCCACATAATCGTGTGACCTTTAGGATAGAATACATTTTGTTACCCATCGATCGATAATGTTGTCTCTCGCTTCCGGAGCTGTTTTTTATTTGGGAATTCCAATGAGAAACAACGAGCCTTAAAGGTCATATGCGCATATATTACGTATATTATTAGAACTGCTAGTCTGATAAAACTGGCAATGCTAGCTTGTGCATGGCAAAATGTCCCTCGGCGTTTGGAGCGCTATTTACGGTAAAGCTTTAAGGTAAAGTGGTTATCTCCTGGCTGGGTTTAGCGATGCAGGGTGCGAGCGGTTCTGACCTTATTAATTATCCAAGGATAAACAAGCGGTCGTCGAGATATCTGCACTGTTTTTTGTTTGTTTTAATAACAACACATAATAATTGATTATGTGTAGGTCTCTTTTGCGCCGTAACATCAATTCCACTATGCGATATTTAGAAGAGGATTGCAACTTGCAGATTACTATTAGTCACATTAGACAGATAGATAAAATACGTAAACACATCACTATAAAATCTACTCGTTATTATTGGTGTGCCGATTGCGTCGTCCGTAAGTAGCAAATTATTATTATTGCCTCATTAAACAAAGCGCTATTTTCAGCGCCAAACAGCAGATTGTCTCTTTCAGGCGCGAAGTGCAATAGAGTGTCCACTAGCGATGTCGCCACTTTCAGCCTAGTGTCGTGAGTGAAGCACGTATGCTACTGATTTCCCTCTTTGAACTGAAGTCAGAGTCAATTCTCATATGGAAAATATAGCCTCAATTGACCGGCGGCCGGAGCCGGAGTTAGTCAGTCGGGAGACAATAAGGCCCCTCCGACGAAAGGGAGCGAGTCAGTCGGGAGACAATGAGTCCCCTCCGGCGAAAGGGTGACCTTCCAAAGAGCTCGTGCCCCTCCTCCACCTTAGGTCATTACCTAGAATAACCTTGTCCGGTCATCAAACATCAAACAAACCTAAGCCTTGAAAGAGGACTCATCGCATCAGCCTTGACACTAATTAATAGTCTAATGCCGTAAGTAGAAAGGTCGCTCAACAAACAGCACATGTTATGACGGCATGATTAGTTCCCTCAACCATACACCATACACCTTGTATAGAACAAAAAGTACGCCAACTGTATCCCAACCTGCCTAATTATGATTAAACTCATTACGTTGTTTTCCTTCTTTAGTACGTGTCTTCACATACAACTAAGGTCCAACGAAGCGGCAGGATCCTTGTTTGGCCGCTAAACCATTTGCCACACGACGACATATATATATATATGCATATTATATATATGTATATATATATATATATGGAAGTAGTGGCTCGGGCGGGTCACGAGAGGTTTCAACCCGGTGTAAAACTTCTACTCTATGTATATATTACATGCTTATAGGGCGCAATTAAATGTTATTGACGCAGGCTTTGGATGGTGGAAAGTTTCGCGCTAAACGTAAGCGCTTAACAATGAAGCCCTTCATTCACAGATTACTTGTTAGGTTTCGAACTTTAGCCAATACCAAGTGAGCTCGAAGTCAACGAAGCCCGAGTTTCCGAGCTTCTTTGTTTCTTTAAAATTGTCACAGTTTTAATATCTGGTCGCATGAGCCGGTGTCCAAATCACGTCTTGGTCACGCGACACTGAGTTGCGACAATAGGTGTTTTTAGTTTTTGCCTTCTTCTTTGGAAGCGCACGTAAGGAAAGCAGCAAGATCAAAAGCAAATTACGCCGCACATAAATTGGTGAATAAACAATAGTTTCGTCTACTTGTAGCAGCAACAGCGCAGAAATAGAATTCGTCTTATGACTTCGGCTCGTATTATCATTGTTGGAGTTGTGTTGGACACGGCGCAATTTCGTCCGCCCTTGAAACAGGCAAAGCTTAGTACCAGCAAAATGAACCGCGAAATGTTTAGCGTTCAATTAGTGGGAGAAACATGGAGAAAGTGTACTTTACCGGCACATCCTTTCGGGGCTGACTCTCAGCCAAGATTTAACGTCCATGGGACTGTACCGGCACATGGGCGGGGCTTACTGCCGGGCCCCGAAATAAAACCCCCTGTACACTACTTAATTTTCCTTTTTTTAAGTGTAATAAAGCAAACAGGAACGAACTTCCACTAGAGCAATGCTGGCCTTTTCTATGTATGCTAACTGGATGTTGTTGTCCTTGTCGTTGGTTCTACGGTGGCTCAATTGTCTAATGTGGTTGCTGTCAGGATTACCAGGTATTTAATTAAGCAACTAGAAGATCATCGAAATAAACTGATATTGAGGTTGCAATCACCCGAACACTAGCCATGATCGCAACGCAGGAACGCAAGACAGACAATAGGAGAAGCGTGACCGATAAACTCATGAACCAATACTAATCTCATACACATATAATCAAACTTCGTACGAACGAGCTATCAACAGTGGAAAATGAAATGTTCTTTTGATATCAGAGCTCATTCGTATTCGACACACCTGTAAAATGTCACAAGGGGATACAGGGGCTAGGTATATTGTGTCGAAGGACGACAACACGGGCGTCTCAGTTCAGTCGGAGCAAGGAACGACGAGGGATTGTTTTATTAATTGGGGCCTTGTTTATTTGTCTGTTTAATAATTCTGTATAAGATATGTTTTAAGCTGCCTACCCTAAGAAATAGTATTCATAATAAAATAGCATATTCGGTGCTGCGTACACGGACCTTACGAACTATGCGACCATAATGTCGTAATACGCATAAGATATTGTAAATAAAACGCACTTAATTGTTTTTTAAATCCGCAATATACCAAGCACCGTACCTGCAATGCGCAGGTACGCGAATCTACCCGTTATATTCCTAGTCTTTGGCTCTTGATTTTGGATCTTGATTGCCAACTGAACTTGCGGTCTACTTGTACACACTCACAACAGTTACACGCATACGCCGTGATAGCGACAAATCGGCCCCATGCAAACAACTTGAAGGCGTAAAGAACAACTTGAAGGGACATCAGATACAGAAAACGTTCAGTGAACGTGCGTGAAGAAAACTCTTGGTTATAGTACTGACAAACGAAACCCGGCAAAACACTGCAACACAGTCGAATTTTGATTGAACCCATCTATCGCCACGTGCAGTTGTCGGTGGTGTGAGGCGCTGTGGTTTGGTAACCGGTTCGGCAGGGCAGGCCAAACCGATGGCCCTAATCCTTTCCGGGGCGATACGTAGTTTATACCCATCAACAACAATACCATCACCAGCTCTAATGACAAAGCCAAGTATTTGGGATCATATCTCGAGTCACTGCACGACGATGATTGTTACGACGTATGTGCGATGTTGGATATATGGCTATTCAAGCTCACCAGTATGATCACCAGTCGGATCAGTCCCAGTCATATTCATAGTCCCAGTTACCGGGCACCGTGAAGCAAAGTGAGGTACTTACCAAGTCTGTCGGCTGTCCGTTAGCTTAGCGCAGCGACCGTTGCAGCTGCACTGGCACCAGCCATCCACCGTGGGACTGTCGACGAAGAACGCAAGAAGGCATGATGATGATGTTGAGTCGGGCAGCCGTTGAAGATCGTGTCTCGAAGCTGTCGAAGTTGAATGGTGGTCATGAGCGGTCGGTCATCTTCTTTCGTCTGGTCCATCCATTCAGTAGATGATCTCACGCACTCGTAGTAGTAGTAGGAGTAGTATGGCAAGGGGCATGTGTGCAATGTATGTGCCACTATATGTGTGTATGCCGAGAGTAAACCGACGTTCTGATATGGCGTGTGGTAGCTGCTGGCAGCAGCAGCAGCACCAGCACCAGCAGAAACAGCAGCTGATCGGGAAGTCCGGCCAGGGCCGACAACACCAACGGGTGTCGGTGGTGACGGCCGACTCAAGGAGTTTGTGAGCGTCGCGTGAAACGCTGAACGCCGAGGTGGTTAGCCCCGCAGGTGGCGACAATGTGAGAGACAGAGTGCGACCGAGAGACAGAGAGACAGAGAAAGTGGAGGGTGGTGGAAAACTTGCCTCGCAGGTCTTCGAAAACAACGATGATATCCGATAATGTCGACCTCGTCACGACCACTGGCGACGGCGGCGGCAGCAGCAGCAGCAACAACAGCAGCGGCGAAAGCTGCGGTCGTACTGGTGGTGGTGGTCAGGGTGGTGCTGGAAGGGGCGGCTGATCCGACTGCACTGGAGTTACTGTTGCAGCACTACAGTGACTGTCTGTAACAATCATAGACGAACAAACACATCTGTATATGACGACTCACCCGCTCACCATCTGCGTATGATGGTGAACGCGATCGCAGAACACATACAGCGCAGTATTTTGTTCTATTTTCGATGTTCGAGATTGGTGTTCTCGATACACCACCGGATCACCGCTGGCTGGCTGTTACACAAGCGAGTTCATCGAGCGCGTTACAGAACAATTAACCACAACTATCACAATTGCCGCGCGTCGGTGTACGTGACCATTGCGCTGGTAGAGGCCGCAAGAATGCACGCCAGGCAAGCATGGGTCGTGCATGGCGTCGCCATTTTGATGGATGGGGGGGGAGGTGGCGTAGAAGGGGAAGGGGTCGAAAGACAGCAGATACTACATGAAATAGGGAGCAGAGATACAGAGAGATCTGTCGAAGGCCCTAGCTTGGGGAGCAAATCTTAGAAAAATAGCGGGTCGATATCAAAAAGAAGAGGCTGTCCCAATATTGGAAGGCAATAGGACTCAATAGGTATTGTAGGACACAGATTGATGATATGCATAGGTAACGATGATATACGCTGCCGTTCTAAGCGCCCTTGAGATAAAAGGGTGACACGTATTTAGGTACACATGTCAAGCAAATAATACATCAATCAATCAATCAGGTCTATCTCTAAGCTCTGAACAGAACAAAACGAACATCTGCAATAACGTTTGCACGTGGCGTCAAAAGCCGTTCTCAAGGTTGTTACAACAGTTAAACAAATGCAGAAGTATTAGTGAAACGGCTGGTGCGACGAGCACCTGTTCAAGCGTACGAACAGTGGTTATACAAGAATGCACAAATACAAAAACGAGTCTATAGAGGCTTCCATGAGGCTTGCCTTCTAGGGCAACGAAAAACGCTTCACCTTTTGACAAACAGGTCTGCTTGCTATTCAGCAGATTCTGTGGGAGAAGTAACGGGGAAAATCGTTGTTTCATATGTGCTGATGGTTATGCGTTGCTGTTAGCCTAGCTCTTGGTGTCAGCATGTCGCTATGAAACTGCCGTGAAATATCGAATGCGACAATTAGCAACTGATACGCACCTCTCTCTCCCTCCCCTTTCCCTCTTTCCCTCTCTTTCTCCCTTTTGTATTGCTCTCTTAGATGTTAGCCAGATCCTGCAAAGTTCAGCCAATGTCGACTGGAAGGTGGCCCGAAAAATGTAGGTGCTTCCCCTTGGCAGAAAGCAGTTGCATAATACATCATTGTTAACAAGAACCAAATACTGTATTGTATTGTTGTTGTTGTTGTTTATTCCCCATACAATATCGTGGATCCATACTATAGTTACGAGTTATGTCAATAGCGCGTCAATTAGAATAGCTGTTAACGCTAGGCTCGTGTTAAATTCCTAACATTGCAATACGCGATATCGGTCCACTAGAGCAAAGCATTGCATCTGCAGTAAGACAACTAGCCCGAAAAATGAGTGACCTACGGGATGGCAAATCTTTCGGATTCAATACAGGGCATAGACAACAGTGACTGTCTTCAAAAAGCGCTGCAAGCGTTTTTATTCCGGATTCGAGTTATTACGCTACTATAGCAGTATTTGTTTTGTATGTATATGTGAAAGTTGCAATTGTATAAACGCGTATTCTCTAGGAATCGAGAGGCGGGATGGCAAAACATCCACGCAGTAACGTCTGCTGCTAGTCAACAGATTGAGCTCAGCCCTAAGAGAACTTGGATCTCCAGTATGAAATTACGACCAATCATAGTTCTCATTGTAACGATGATGTTGGCGACGATGACGATGTTGATTTAGTAGTAATAACATTAGTGGTAGTTTTGCTAGCTATAATATTATTACCTGTACGTCTGAAACTCTGCGCTACAATGATGATGATGGTGATAGTAATCATCATTACGTAAATGTTAGCAATGAGGTAACTTCATTGATCCATGCCACCAATTTCACAATTAGATTCATTTTAATTCCAATTACACCCCGCCTCGTCGGGGTTCGTCTTCGATATGTACAACTCGATTTTCTCAATTCAAATGCTCTCTATTGGCAATTATCTCGTGGCTTACAGGGCCACGGTTTAGTTTTGTGCAATTGACAGCACAAACTGTGTAATTTGTGCTCATTGATCAAAGTAAGTCGTAAGTAATCTTATGGCAGACGTTACTGGCATTCTATGAACAGCTTTGTATCTGCTCGTCCGTCAGCAGGCAGATAGCGGAACGTTCGCCGCACCCTGCAAGCATCTAGAAAAGTACAGAAAAAAATTTGGCGTAGGCGCCGTGTCACCGTTGCAGTCTCGTTTAGGGTACGTATCTACTTATGTAGCGCACTGTACGCTCGATTTGTTAAGCGACTACATTCAAGTCGGCGATATACTTCTGTGCGTCCGGTTGAGATGTTACTGAGCGAGGGGCGTAAAAGATGCCCGGCATTGTTCCCGTATTTAAAGTGCAAAACCCTGGCTTTCTGCATCTTTTTCGCACATTTACATCAATTCTTATTATTTTCACATATTCACAATTTCAAAATTTTCTAAACGCATCTTGGTCATAAGTTACATAACTACCCTCGCGAATTCCCTTTACGGTCGTGAGTTGTTGAATAGAAAAACTAGACGGAAAGAAAAATTTGAAGGAAGCCCCAAATTGACGGTATGCGGTAGACGAGAGACTGGTTGCTAGTTTCGTTAAAAACGAAGGGTGTCACAAACGTGGTTATATGACAGTGAAAGCAGCTGATTACCGCGGCGAGTGAAAAAAAAAAGGTTTTTGATTTAATCTTACCTCTCATCATTTTGAATGCAGGCATTTGGGCAACACCCACATTATACATTTCATTCAGCAGAAGCTGATCGTACACGGCAAACAGATTAGCTACGGAATGCGGCTGTGGCTTTTGCCGAATATACTCTAGATTTTGGGGTTCGACCAGATATTCCTAGCCTCCCCCCCAAACGGGAAGAGCATAACGCGTACGCAAACGTCTTAGAGATATTACTCGCCAAAATCCTAACCAGGATTCATAAAAATAATGAGCGTGTAAGGCCCAGGCACCGGTTATTAAGTGTGCCAGCGTTGACCCCCTTCTACGTGAATTCTACACGACCAGCTTTAACAACTTGTCTTTTTCCATGACTTTCTTTTAAAAGACCAACTGGAATTCATGTCCCCGCCCCCGACCTGAGTGGGAACTGCTTGCGCATCTCATAACACAGTCAGGGGAGGCGAATCTATTACCCCTGGTGGGTGTATTCTATTACTCCTGGTGGGTGTGTTTCCCGGGAGTCACGGACAGGGGAGTTTAGCTTAATTTTTTGGTAGCATAGCTTTAAAAATTTGGATATGATGTTCCAAGACGAGAGTGTGTCCGTAATTTGTTTGCGGAGGCCAGCTGGTGTCTTTACAGGACGGAATTCAAAATGGCATTTCCCTATCCAACAGGATGGATTACAAAAAGGCATCCCCCTCTCCACAGGACGGATTACAAAATTGATCCCCCCTATCCAACAGGACGGATTACAAAATGGCATCCCCCTATCCAACCGCAGGTAGACATGCGGGATGATAGTCAGGGATAGAGCTGATTGAAGGAGAACGGCAGAGACGCCTCTCCCACGGCTTCGAAGTAATGCCAAAGTAATACCGAGCCTGGAGGGGTCGGGAGGAATCCGGGTTTAGTGGGTTTGCGAGTCTCACACTAGTCACGCAGGCTGCTAGTGGCGCATGTGCATCATTCCCGAAACCTCCCACAAAAAAACAGCTGGACGCGTTGATCCGTCCATGCAGGGCACCTCATAACATTGTGGTCTGGAGTGTCCTCTGGTCCATCATCGTAGTAGATGCACTTGGGGCTGGAAACCTTTCCGATCCTGAACAGGTAAAACTGGAAGTCGCCGTGACCTATCAGGATCTGGGCCGAGTGAAAGGTGAGTTTACCCTTCGGTCGGGCCAGCCAGTCTTTGGTTGTCAAGATTAGGTTGTGGAGACTGGCGCCTAAGGCACCCTCCTGTAAGCGGTCCCATTGCTCCTGCCATAGATTGTGCGCCGACGCTCTTCCTCCTTCTTGCGCTGAGGGCTTCCCCATAGGCGGCAGCGCTCGGCTGCTTTCGCACGTGTTTGGCATCGCGTAGACCCCGCGAGTAATTCCGAGGTACCTCACCTCGTTGACGACGGCGATCTCCTAGTCATCTCTTAACGGAGGCGAAAGCGAGAGCAAGGCCCGCCGCCTGCGGGGTGACATTGAAAAGTGCTTCATTCGCACGACTCTGTAACGAATCCGGAGTTCAGGCCTCGACGATGAGAACGAAGTCGTCGGCATAGGCTAGGAGGTTGACCCTCGGGGGGATGGCCCTTTAGCAGCAGCCGTCGTCGTATGCTATGTTCCATTGCAGGGGGCTCAGTATGGAGCCCTGTGGCACCCCAGCTTTGGCCACGAAGCCGAATAGACAGATAGGGCAGTAGGAGCTGCGGCCCTTATGTATGAGGGCCAGACCTGCTCCAGGGAGCGAGCCTAACCGGAGCATTCCCGTCGCCGCCGTCGCTACTGCTCCCGAGAATTATTTTATCAGCGTCGTGACCCCTGAGGCCGAGATACTGTTCGGGCCCGGCGACTTTCCCTGTTTGAGGCGTGCCGCAGCATCATGTGCCTTTTGTAAGCTGACTTTTGGGTGGATTCTGTGCATCCCCCTAGCGCCTGTAGACAGGGGACGCGGTTGAAAGGCCGCTAGGAGGTAGCCCTTCAATCACAGAATATATATATATCCATGCTATAAGAAGAAAAATATGATTTAGATAGAGATATTTATGCTACATATTGTATGAGCGGCCCTAAGGGTCGTCTTCCTGCTATCCAAAGAAGGCCCTCCTGGAGCGTTCCTTGCTCCTGGAGATTTTTTGCAACAGGGCCCGCAGCCTCTTGTACTCAGCTTCGTTGTGTTGGGCAGCTTCTCCCTCAGCCGCAGATTGCCGGGCGCGGGTGAGAAGCCGCCGCGCCATTAGGCACTTCTGCCTTAGTTGTCCGAGCGCAGCCGCTGTAGTCGAAGGGGTTTATGGTCCTATAAGGGCCCTGAGGACCTCCAGAGATATTCGGCTCCCTGGCGTCTGATGGGCAAATGCGAATGTTGCGCTTTTCAGTTTAAAATATTGTGGGCCTCAGCCCGGCGCATGGTAGTCAGCTCATTCATTGCATGAGGTGCGCCCACGGAAGGTAAATGCACCCGTGTTAAGAGCAAAACCAGTCGAGGACTGTTAGTCCCCTTCAAGTCGATTCGGCAGATCCCCTATGCGCTGGCCGCAGCGCTAAATTCACCAGTACCAGAGGAGTACCCGGACGTTGGGATTGCTGAGCAGCAGCAGGTCGGCCCTTGGAGCATGTTATGGGCACCTCTGCTGTACTTACTTGCTTGTTGGATACTTCTGAAGCCTTAGGGTCCAAATGAGGTGATGCTTGTACCCTTTTGAAACGTCTTTAGTTGACCAGGGTAACTTCTTGTCTTCAGCAACTTTAGTGGGGTGCCCTCGAAAGTGTCTGGCGCGGGGGCAGGGTTTACGGCCGTCCTCATGGTGGGAGGCGCGCGCGTTAGCCGGCACCGCGCCGGCGGAGCTCTTCTAGTTGCTCTCTGTACTTCAGGCAGGCGGCGACGTTAGTCGCGTGTCCGTCTTTACTTTTAATAACAAAAATGAAGCCGCAGTTGTACCAGATTGCCGTCGCCTCGCTATCTCTGGAGAGGTGCCCAACTGCCCGCAACTGAGGCGGCTCTTGCCTGTGAATACTAAGCGGACGAGCGAGTGCCGAGGCAAATTTAGAACTTGCTGGTAATCTTCGTAGCCTCACAGGGTCAGCCCGTCTTTGTGTTTCGAAGAACCGATTGAAATTCAAATGCACTGATCTCATCTTAACTGAACTTGATTCGTCCGCCAGATCAATGCTAACTTAGTCCAAATATCCGTTTGATGATATGTCAAGGGTGGTCACGGTACTTACCCAGTTGTTGCGAGATGCCTGTTGAGCTCATCGGCAATACTCTGTAGGTTCTGAACACGGATGCTGTCCGCAAGCAAAATCAAGTGCTGATGGTAGTATTGCGCTGAATTTTTCCTTGCCACAGGACTCGCCAGCGAACTTCCATAGTTAAGAAGAATTATTTTCGACTCGTGTAAGTCTATTTTAAATAAAAGAATACACATTTATGTGAGCTATTAACTAAGCGTTAATAAGGAGACTGCTCCTCAGATTGCGTGGTGTAACGTAAAATAACGTATTCATTTCGAATTTGCCTATTTCACGTTATAGTGATATATATATATATTTGCTGTGGAAAGGGGTCTATATGTGGGCAGAGTACGTTACCTTGAATACGTCTGTACAAGTTAACCCCTTTGATATTAAAAGTTTTGATAATAAGGTTGCAAAGCGATGAACTACTGTGTGCCGTACCGGCTACGATCAGAAGTGACATCTCATATCTGTGTTAATCGTAGCATCTGTTGTCGCACACCTCAGTGATTAGCTAGCTTTACGGCGTACATTTAGCGCTGTCTTAAAAACCAACTTTATGGCAAAACAATACTGAATTTATTACGTAGAGCTGACCGAAATGGTCTTTAATACCGCACATTTGGATACAAATAGTTTCATAGTTGGCATAGTACTATAATATTTCGATTTGTCTAGACAATTACCCAGTCAATACACAGGCTCTTAGAGGTCGCTACTGGAAGTATCGCCCTAAGTGCTTGTGTATTCTCTAAATATGTATTATTTTAAGACAGTCGTTTTAAAACATACACGGAAGTCCTTCATGCGTGCTCGAATTTCTACGACGAAAATAGCACATATAATATTGAATGCATGTACGAGTATTGCCAAACACCTACTGTGCAAGATCCGCGTCTGGACAGAGTGTTGCCCAACTTGAGACGGACGGAACGGCCATGACTATTTTGATTCTTCTCAGTACTGTTTTTAGTCAACACAGTGAATTATATTTTTCCTTTATGTTACATGCAGCAATACTCATCTTTAGTCTCAAGCTTGGTCTCCGTTTTTAAAAAAAAAATAGTAACAATGAGTTCTCTAAAGAAAGAACGGACAACCAACAGCCTCGTTAAAGCGTCGCGGTAATCAAATTGATAGCAGCTCGATGAACCGTCAGCCGCCGTCGCAAACCTAACCACGTGTAACCCGAGCAAACTCAGGAGCAATAGTATATAATTTTTTTTCAGCGTTGTCGGTGACTGTTTCTTCTTAGTGAAGTATTTATGGCCAAATGGGCCCATGCTAATCCAAATAGCGCTCGCCTATTTGGTGATTAGTCACGATTGTCTTACAGAAGTATGTATATTGATACCAACCCTTTTATGTGAAATAAAAGTGATGTTATGTTATAACGTTATAATAATGTTATTAAGTTTCCGGACACCAACCTTTAAGACACCGGCGACCGATAACGGCCAGAACTGTTTTGCCTGGCGGAAGAAACTCGTGGCCTCACAAATGTCGCGCAGTATTGTTTCTACAATTGGCGACATAGCATCGTGCGAGATTATGCGTGAACTTGATTTGCGTTTAGACTGTGCCAGCAATAGCTTATACAGACTTCGACTACACTTTCGAATAGCATTGCCTTTTAATTTCACATCATTGCCTTGCGAGGCATCCGCCAACTACACTCGCTAAACCATGCAAATGACTGTGTGATACCGTCTGATAAATTCCTGGAAACAATGGTGACAATTTATGAAAACCCGCCGCAGTTTAAAATAGATCGTTAAACTCCTTGTATTTTTAATCGATTGCTTCATATTGTTCATAACATTAGCAATAAGCGTCTTCCGTACTTCGGTATTTGTCTGCATAGTACTACTTATAGTTGTTTTTTGAAAACGAGATGGTTCTGTGTTAATCGGGATATGCCATTGAAAGTATCTTCGCAGGTGCAACAAGAAAAGTTAGTCCGGCTGCTGGTCATCATTGTAGACCAGATTCATAACTATTCTTCATCCATAGTGGAAAGAGGCACTTATATATACATCACTCTTACTTACCATCAAAACTCTAAAGCTTATTATACGTTTTTTTTAATGTTTATATATTACACTGATATAAAGGAAAACTTGAAATATTTTAAGAAAGGCCAATTTGGTCAGAATGAGACGTATCTTTAAGTCTACCCTATATATATATATATATATATATATATATATATATATATATATATATATTGATATTATATATTTATATATATATATATATATAGCAAACGACGTTATTCGTTGCTGCGGGAAGCCATTGGAGTTTTTAAACTCTTTCCCATACTTGGGTCTCCGGATTCACTACAGGGGAACATCGTTTACTACACACATCGAAAACAGTGTTACCTCGGCACTGGCAGCTCTCTACGGAGGGGTCGGAGATGTACGGCGACTGTCCGTCGGTACGGCAGTGCGCTTGTTTATGTTAAAAACTCTGCCAAAGTTGGCGTATAGCTTAGACAGAGTGTGGCAACACCTATCTCAAGCTAATTTTAATTTGCTTGAAAAGTGCTTCACACTATACATGAAGCGAGTACTCTGCCTTTCAATCAAGGCGAGAAGCCGCTTCGTCTATGTATTGTCGGACTGTGCGCCGATGGTGGAGATGCTTCGGCTTAGGCTGCGTATGCCATTGACGGAGCCACTTAACCATTTCTTGGAAGAGTGGCGACGCAAATTCACGGAAGCAGCGACGGAGGTAAGAACGCTCGACGTCTTTAAGTCGTGTGTGTGACAGGAATGTATATACCAGGTACATCGTACACGGGTTCCATCACCTCGTATGCTCCCGTAGGGAGTTTCATAAAGACTATACTACTCAGTGTATTTGTCGGTTCTGCTCGCAGCAATGCGCTACCACGCGGTTGATTGTCCGGCACTGCAACGAAGATCCTTACACTTCTTCTCTCGGTGGAACGGAAAAACAACAAGTATTTATGTTTAATAATAGCATGAACTATTTTGTACATACTCTATTTGAGTGAAATAAATACGATTGATTCATATATATATATATTGATATTATATATATATATATATATATATATATATATATATATATATTCAATTTGCGCTTTACACACACGAGCACCACAGCAGGAAACTCGTCTGCAAATACGTGTCGGTAGGTGGAGCTTTAACTTACTAAAAAACAGTATTTTCCCCATCCCCCCGTCCACCAGGAACTGTCTATGCGAATGCTTCAAACAATGGGGAGGGGCAGTCTACCCATGGCTAGCTTCGTCGCTGGAGCCCTAATGGATGCGCATAGTGCGGCAGTTGTTTGCCACAGATTTTCACGTTAGTATAACGTTTAAAAAGTCGCTTTTTGCCACTGGAACAGAGATTCCTGCATTGACTTGCAGACAGACTGGGTAGGTCCGCCTCCAGTGTATTTGGTGTTAATCTGGTTAAAGGCCTCGCGAAGGCGCGCTGCTAACACCCTAGAATCATGTGTTGAGATGTGTTTGGTATAAGTTTCCGGAAAGTGGCGTCTGGAGCACCCTCTTCCAGGTTATTCCATTTCTCATAGCGTGAGACTACCCTTTTGCTCGTCTTCTTTTTTTGAACGTGGGTTTTCCCGCGGACGGCGGTGCTCTTCCGTCTTTAGATCGTCCGCAGACGGCGGCGTTTTTAGAGTAGACGCGCCGCCGCTGTGCTCACCTTTCGGTACGCCATGGGTCGCCCTAACGAGTCCGACCTGTTGACCCCTGCGCAGACGATTCCGGTTCGTTGCACCCCCGTTCGAAATTGTCAGAAGACCAGGTGTGACGCTTGGAGTGCCGGGGCCCAAGGTGTTGGGCACAACGCATGCATACAAAATAATTGGCAATTTTAAAGGCATTCTCCGTCGCCCGGCGCAATGTGAGAGATGCCTTGGAGACCTCTACACAATTGAGGCGCCGATAAAGAGCGGGGCAATTCTTTCGGCCCACCAGCGCAATTGCCGCGCTCTTGGCGTGGGCTAAAACAAGCCGCGCATTCCTCATCAAGTGTGCGACGTCGATGATCGCGTCGTTCGCGCGCCTCTCCAGCAGCTTCGGTGTCCGGGGCTTGAGGGCCAGTGAGGACGAGGTCATCAACGTAGGTAAGGAGGTCGGGTCCGCGGGACGGTATCGCAGCCGCAGCACGTCGCCGTAAGCTATCTTGGCAAGGGCCTTATGGCTCCCTGCAACCGTATTGAGTCAATTGAGTTGGGAATGAATCGTCCGGTCATGTACGTCGTTAGATATGATTCTAAGACTGTAAGACGGAGCTTTAAATCTATGACATCTACGCATAACCTGAATACTGGCTCGTTGACAACACAGGCTCACCAAAATGCGCCTGCTATTGTCTTAGCATTGTTTATTTTACGTCTGAGCCTATTTAGGAAGCAAGTGTTACTATATGCCTGGTAATAATAGGGAGGCTGGTAATAATGCATTATGGGAAACAACCGAACAAAGAAACAAATGAAAACAAGTACTGGCAGCACGATTGTGTAGACACGTTGTATTTCATCGTCACTACGCTCGCCCAAATACATCTGTGGGGATCTGCCGCAAAATGCTGGACTTTTATGGGAAATCCTATCGCAACCCAAAACTCGGTTTCTCTCATAGTGTACACTGAATGCCATTGAATATTGAACACATTAAATCAGTTGTAATTACACTTGGTATTATATTCTGCATAGTAAACAACTTCGAGGCGACTTCGTGTTTGTATTTTGCAAGAATTGAGTTTGCGCAACACAAGACTCGATTTGTGGCCCTTTCGACACTCGAGATAATTGAGTGTTTCGTTCGCTGATGCTTACCAAAATACCTCACTAAAATAATGATGGAGATGAAAGATCGCAGTGCTGCCCAAACTAGTGTCTCTGCTTAAAATGGCCTAAAACTATAACTGCCTGTAGTGTTAGCAAAACAACATGTCAACAGGTGATCAACAGTCCCTGGGCGGAACAGCGGAACAGAGAGATGTCAAACGGCACAAAGCAAACACGCCTTCCTAACGGCATTGACGGTGTGTGCGTCTAGCGGAGTCTGTGTGTTCGTGGCGCACGGGAAGGCGCATCACCAGCATATAAGGGGACAAATCCATAGCTGGCTTGGGCAAACCGAAAGGGACACATATGTGCGCGTATCTGTCGCTGAGGCCAGGGGGTCGTCAGTAATGTAGAGACAGACAGAGAGCTTTGACTATCAACGCGCGAGCTAACTTGCTGGCAAGTCAGCAAGCTGCGAAGAACGGCCGGCGCTGTCTTGTCGTATCGATCGAGCCGTGCTTTTACCCTCCCTCCACCTCATCGGACGAAACACCGCTCGCTATCTGCTGTTCTTTGAGCGGGGGGGGGGGGGGAGGGGGGTACGGGAGTAAAGGGGGCACGGGAGTGAAGGGGGAGTCGCCGGCTCACTGGGCAGCAGGTCGTGTATTCACTCCCGGAACAACGCCCCTCTCCGGCAACAAGAATCAGCAGCAGTACATACTGCGCGGGCACCGCTGTAACTACCATGACGACTACAACTGCTGCAATCTACAACTACTGTTACAGCCTTCGGTGGCGTCGCCGCTGCCGCCGCCGCTGCTGCTACCACCGCCACCACCACCACCATTACCACCATAACGACCATCGCCACCACTACCACCACAACCATGGAAATCACTCCAGGGCTCAGCGAGGAGCGAAAGAGCCACGTCTCTCCATCTTTTCATTCATCCATCCATCCATTCATACTGCTCCCCCACCCACGTGCCTACCCAGCCAGCCCTATAAGGGCGACCGTCCAAACAACCAACCAGCGGGTAGCGACAGCAGCAACAACAACAACAACAACAACGACGACAGCGGTTGCGGCGGGGGGTTCCTGCGCCCCCGCTTTGTCCCCGGTGTGTTCTCGCAGGTACTGCTTCACCCCAAGATCCCGGGCACCGTCGGCGTACAGAAGGGGGGTGGGGGGGCAAGATTTCTACCTCATCTGTGCCGGCCCGTTACATCTCTGTTCTTTCTTTTTTCTTCGGCAGCAGGTATTCGTCGTTTCGGCGAGGTACCACGAGGTTCATGTTGCCGTTATTGCCAATAGGGCTCCGGTGCAGGCTGGGTTTGCTTGCTCTCTTAATCTCACTGCGTGGTAACACACTCCTTCATTTATATATATATATATATATATATATATATATGTATATATTCCTCTCCGTTACTTGCATATATTATATTTCCCTGAATAAAGCGTATTAATAATATTAAATTCAACGTAAGAACATTTCGAATTTAATATTCGATTTGCATTAATTACAGGACTACTCAAGGGACATGCTCTTGGCATTTTACCTACTTAGTGGTCAATCTTGTAAAGGGTAATTCTTCAATCTGATCTTGAACTCAAGAAGACTTTTGGCACGTCTAAGCTAAAGGTGGCTTATTGCATACGCAGACATGGCAGTCTTCTTAGGGCCTTGTTGAACAGAAATTATTTTGTCTATCAACTAGCTCACGTTAGTTCGTTGACTTCAAGTCTGTGTCGGATAGAAGGGCTAGACTAACACTTCTAGTACGGGCTGCCAACCTTATCTCACGCTAAGTCTCAAGCTGGCGTATTACACGCTAGGTCTCAAGCTGGCTTCACATAGAACGGGAGCAATTTTTTTAAACGGCCTAAAGCGTCCTCCACACAACCTAAATTTACACCTGGGAGGTTACCCAGTGATGTCAACGCTCATGGTCAAGTACCTGGGCGTGATCCTGGATAGGGCTTTCACAGGAACACCTCAAGTGCGATATGCAGCAAAAAAACAGTCAAGGTCTCAGCAGAGCTACGCAAATTCCTCCCACGAACCAGAGAAGCAACCGACTCTCGACGACCTCTCTTAGCATCAGTAATAGATAGCATCATTTTAGACGCCGCACCCTTATAAGAGCGCATGACTACCAGAGCTATAAGGCGTTGCCTCCTCAGCAAGACCCAAAGACCTAGAGCGCTCAACATAGCACGAGCAAATCGCACGGTACACCACAGCAACCATACAGGTCTTTTCCAGACACATTGCCTGGGACTTAAGAGTTAATATAAAATTAATAACTGGGACTTAAGAGTTAATATAAAATCAATAAGGATACAAAATCAGTACTCCCTAAGCTCAAAAAATGGTACAGCCTCAAACACGGCTTACCTTTCCACTTACGCAACTGCTAACAAGCTACGGTAGCTGCTTTTAGCAATACCCACATCCGCATTAGTAAAACGGACTCCCCCGTGTGCCGCATGCGCAACTCAGGGGAGGCTGACGATGTAAGGCACTGCTATGAACGCTGCGCCTTTTTTGACACTGAACGAGAGCTACTGTCCCGAAATCTACGACTCTTCTTGCCATTTGGGCTGTTGTGTGGCGGTTGTTTTACCTCGGAGACAGCTTCTGCGAACCTTCTCACCATAATCCAGGATTAATGATTCTTGAGGAGCGCCTCTACAATGCTTGGTAGGGGGTTTCCCAGTTGAGGTTCCGGAACAGTAGCATTCGCTCAGTGTCGAAAAAGGCGCAGTTTATAGCAGTACCTTACATCGCCATACGGAGGAGTCATGCGGCATACGGAGGAGTTAGTTTTACCAATGCGGTGTAAGTTCCGCTGAAGGTAGCCACCGTGGCCTGTTACCAGTTGCGCGGGTGGGTATGTAAGCAAGACGTCGTCAAGGCTGTACAGTGTCTTGAAATTAGAGAGTACTGATTTAGTCTAGTATCCAGGATGGCCCGGCTAGATTGCTTACAATTGCTGGCTCTATTTGCGAAGGGTGTCTGTTCTGCTGATTAGTGTCCCCTTAATCCGGCCGTTAATTAAGGGTTTTTTTGATACCAGTTTTTTTAACTCTTAGGTCCCAGTGAATTTGACTAGAGAGGACCTGTATGCTTGTGCTATGTTTAGCGTCATAAGTCTTTAGGTATTGTTGAAAAGGCGGCGTGTTGTAGCTCTAGTAGCCATACGCACCATGGGCGTAGGTGTTACTGAGTGATTAGTGAATCTAACCTCTGTGGAGGACGCTTTAGGCCGTTTGAAAGAATTGCTTTCATTTCTTTGTGAAGCTAGTTCGAGACCTTGCGTGTGGAGGTGTTGTCGGACATCCGCCAGGGTTCCATTGGATGTTTCTTCGAGCAGATGCTCGTCACGGACGGTCGAGATCAGTGCCAGATTGTCTGCGTAGGAAATTGAATAAACTCCCGGAGGATGCGGTAGTCGAGGCACCCCATCGTAGATTATATTCCACAGACTTGGTCCCAGTACAGACCCGTGAGGTACCCCGGCTGTGACTGCGTAGTCTACACCTTCCTATGTAGATGCTCCGTCTTTAGGTACGACGCTAGGATACATCGAAAGTAGGGGAACGTGCCTTTGCTTACAAGAGCTTGATTTATGGCGTCTCACGAAAGCGCATTAAACGCGTTTCTGACGTCGACGAAGATGGCCAGACAATGGGACCGGTTTGCAATCAGTGAATATCTTTGTGTTTCAGCTATGTTTAGAACTTTGCTTATAGTCGAATGTGTGGAGTGTCCGGCGCGGAAACTATGCTGGTTTTCCGAGAGCGCCTTCTTGTATTTTAGTTATCTAACTAGTCGTCGATTGATAATGCGCTCAGCTGCCTTGAATAAGCAAGAGAGCATACTTATAAGGCGGTACGTTAAGAGTTTTGTGGTTTACCGGGTTTCAGGATAAAAGTCAGACGTGCCGTTTTCCAAGGCTTTGGGTAATCCCCACTGGTGGGAATAATGCCCATCATGCGTTTGAATACCTTTAGATAGTTATTGAGGGGAAGGCACACTGCTTGCGGGGAGATCGCATCTGGACCCAGTGCTTTCCTTGGCTGTAAACTTTCGGCCACGATTCTGATCTCTTGGATTGAGACTGGCTCGAAGGTAAGGTCAGAAGCTAAATAGACAGAAGAGTGGCCAGGTATCTCAATAAGACAGTAATGCGTCCAACCTCCGACAAGAGTCAAAGAGAACAACTGGATTTTAGTGGGGTCGTATGTCCCACTACCGTAGCTTTAGCAACGACACCCGGTGCATCACACATTTTACCAGTTAACCCCTAAGTATAAAAATCTGTCCTGATTGATGATAGTGCACTGTCAACATTTTTTCAGTTTGTAGCTTCTCTTCTTTACTACAACGGAGGAATGTTCCAAAAAAACATTTTCAATAGTAGCAAGTATAAAAGGTTCCAACTAATGCCCGGAAAATTTATACGCCGGGCTGAAGGCAAGCCGTGATTATATGGACCAGTTAAGCACTCTTACCCTGCGCACTCATATAAATAACTAATGAACCAATTAGACAGCATACGCAGCAAACGCTCAACGAGTTAACACTGTTTACCGTCGAGTCCCTTCTAAATATATATCTACCATCTACTGCCCGGCCACAAGCATTGCTACCCGTCTCTAGAGGAGCGCCTTGGGGTCCCGAATTTACTGATCCTGACCGGGCCTGCCACTGCCATAGCTTCCTCAATGCTAAGCGCAAAAAACAGGGCAGTCCCCCTCTTAGACACAGCGGGAGTAGGCCAATTTAGAAACGAATTTAAGGTACCTTAGGTAAGGTAATTGAGGACGACACAACCAGAGCTCGCCTAAACCCCGTAGGCGAGTCAAATTACAGAACGACAAGGATTTAGGCGCTTTCCAGGGGGGACCCTTATAGATGACGAGATAATTGACACCACTGCTTATCGTGTATCATCACCGCAGGACGACGCCTTAGACATGCTGCTTCCGTTTGGGGTACACTTCTGAGTTGCCTTGGTCTGGCCCAAAACGAAACGGACACGTAACAGTCATCATACACGCCTCCTAGGCACACTGGCTCAGCTAATCCTTCGTGATATGTGTAACATACATATAACGTATTCTACGAAAAAAAAAAATATATATATATATATATATATATGTATAGATATTTTTTTTATATATATACTTCTAGTCTTGCAGTCTTGTCGTTTAGCAGATCTATGAAAACTATTCTATTCAAACTGCTGACGCAAATGAGAAACCTTATTTGAATTGCATAAAAATACATTGGGGGCTTTGTGTAAGAACGCACCAATTGCATACTTTTTAAGCGCCTGTGAATGATTGAAAAGTTTCAATCTAATCTGTGAGTAATACAAGTAAAATAAAATGACAAAAAAAACGTGCTGTAAGATTAGAGCACCGCTTTCAACCTCAACGCAATGCAAACGAAGCTAGCCTCTTATTTAATTATAATAGGTGTCTGCCGGAAGTGATTCCTACATTTAAAAGGGCTATTCCGTTGCGAATCGTAACTGTAAATTACATGACGCACCAAAATAATGCCCTCCGCTTTCTTTGCCAGTAAGGCGTCAAGGTTTGACATTATTGCAGTCGTGTTGCAAAATCGGCAGCAATGCTTTTGTTGAGTTTGCAACTCCAACACCCGTTATTGAGCTATTCGGCAGCTTGTGTGCCAAATCGTATCGAACGGACAGTACGCAGCGATGTATATGCAGCCTGTAGCCCCTTTGCCTGGCGCGCCCTATTCGGTCGCAAGGGAACGATTTGATCGATACATGTATAGAACGAAACTAGTTATTTGCGTCAGCGAAGAGGTCTGTTACGTTTCAATTTTGCCTCACTATTCTTTTTTTACAAAAGCCTAGCGCCGCCAGTGCAAACTTGTCCGGCATCAAAGAGCGTTATTTGGAAACGTTTGTTTCAAAGGCGATCGCCAACGAGGTCTTCGGTCGGCATCTGTGCACTAACGAGCAGCGTTGCATATGGCCCTTACTCCAGTGGAAACTGCACTCTAACGCGGGATTCTTTCGCTGGATTAAGCACCACTCGTTTGGTTCCCGTCTGCTGAGTTCACATTCTTGTACGTGTGTGGTAGCTAGTAGCGAAGTCGGATAAGGGAGCTCATTTGTTCCCCCATACCCGAGAGTTGAGTTGGACTGTCGTTTTTCTATGTTTTTCTATCAACTTGTACGCCGTTCGTGTCGTGTCGTGTCGTATCGTGCTTAGTTTCACTGCACGTTTTGTGTTTCTCCGCACTCCTTGTCGTTTAAAATGCTTGTCAAAAGAATCAGTGTCTCACGTTCCCCCAGTTCGTCGGTCGCCTTTCTTTCGGTTATAGGGAGCATTTCCTATAACCGACAAACCGAGTGTCCAAACAAAGCTCTCACAGTGTTCCTTTATATCACAGTGGTTACAGCGATAAACCTGCCGTATTGTACTCTAGAAATCCCAAACTTCAAAGCACCCATAAATGACGATGCTTTGAAATCCATAAGAAAGGTTTCATCTTCTCTTCGTGGCACGCGTGCGACTCACTTTGAAGAGTTGCGCCAATAGATAGTCTGAACAATACTTTCTCAAAGATCCTCCGATTGGGAGCGGTCTTTCGTACGCTAATCATGACTTCAAAGGCAAACAACGATTGTATCTTTGAGTAAGCCCCGCATCAGGCGTATCATGTGCTTAATTTTTATAATAACGATATCCAATAGAAAATCAGCGCTTGAATATTATACGAAGACACGACTACAAGTCTGTATTCAATCTGTTTCTAAGGGCTCAGAGCTCCTATCCTCGGAGAGATGGATGGTTAGACGGTTAGAATATTATTTCGACCAATGATATTATCATTTCGCAACCGCAAATGTTGCGAACCGGACTTGTTGGTGACCTCATGAAATCGTGGGTAACTAGGTTTTCCCTTCTAAAGATTCGCTTCAAATGGCGTTTCCTCTTCAATCTCGTTAAATGTCCCCCGTGATTACAGACAATGGTAAACGTTTCTCATATATGCTACCCTCCCTCTCTCTTTTGCTATACGTATATATACGAAAAATATTTACATACGAAGTACTTATGGTCCAGGTGACATTGCTATAGCAGTTAAAGTTGTTAAAAATCAGTTTTTTAGTTAGAAACACGTGTCTTTTTTACATGTGCGCATTTTCTCTTATAAATTAAATTTCTCTGCGGGCTGGTGCTTTGTGTACGAGTCGAGCATTTTTGTCCGAAGAGCAGATTTATTTCTCGTACGCACTTGACAGTCGATAGGTGCTTTCCAGGTTCCAAGCTTCGATTGGCACTGTAGGCGGCGTCTCCAACATCAATTGACCTATTTCAGCAACCGGTGCACAGTCTGATATAAGTTTTAATTTCGAAACCAGGGAAGCAAACTTAAGAGTGATTAGTCCTGGTATGAACCCTCGGCTTCTAGAATTCAAAACATGGCTATGTTACTACTTGCTCCTTACAAGCTTTGCAAAGCTTGTTGGGCAGAAACTCATTCTTGTCGCGAGCACAGAACCTACAAGGCTTGTGGTTAACTAGAGTTGATTCAACTTACTTTGAAACGACTAACAGTTAGTGGAAAAGTCAAAAAGCTAAAAAGAGGAATTTCTCTAAGATGTGAGTTTGGAGCGATGAGCTCTAAGTTTGCCTTTGTTTGATTTTAACTTCCATTTGATCAACGTTGTAAAGGTATCATTGTGTCTTGTTAATACCATCTCCCGCTGCTTCATTCAAACGGCCCTCATATGTGCACATGAGGGTCGTTCGAACTTCTGTCACACGACACTTTGACGTACGTTCCGCTAACCTAACCAACGACCAATCCATCACTCCAAAGGCCGTGGCCCGTTTTGAATGCGTAAACGAGCTTTTTGCTTTGGACGGATGGCCAAATGGACGCATATAAATCCAAATTGTCCTAATTACTAATTGCCAAATGATTTGGCAATTAGTTGTGTTCTCCTTGCAGGGTACGCATAATAAAAACATGATAATACATGACCATAATAAATTGCAGCCCAAAACATTTTGATGTGATAACAAAGGCAGTTTTATGTCATGTTCAAACTAAGCGCGTACAGCCATAGTGTATATAACCCGAAGGAACACCTACATGCCACCACAATACATAGCCCATAATATACAATGCACAGGAGAAGCTCTCAGACTCGTGCTGTGTGTCGTACATCATAACGTCCTGCAAAACGGTCACATAAACACGCCCCGTACACTTGTGCAAATGTACAGCGAGTGCGTTATTTACTACCTGGGGTTAAAAATCTCACCGGTTTCTTGAGGTCTAACAGCGGGTGGGCGTCGCTGCTAGTGGGACCTAACGAGCAAACATTTCAAAGAGCGTAGTCGTATACTAAATCGGTAGCTGAAAAAAAATCGGACTGCTTAAAAGAAGGACTGAGGCGCCAGTCTCCACACAGTCATTAATAACATAAAAGAATAGTCAGACCGCTCAGGAGAAAAGGTGTCATTTTTGTTGGAGAATAATCAACACGTAGTGTCCGTGTGGCATGTCGCATTTTCTAATAGCTCTGACGAACACGTAACTCCGCCTTAAATTACACCTTTAATCGCGCACTGAGATCTGTCGGCTTTCCGTACGTACTGAAACCCCCAGGTCTATCCAGGGATGATGGTAAAAGACCAGGCGGTCTGACTCTGACACACCTTTTTGAGCGTGGCCGCATGCATGTTCGGGTTGCCACTGTAACTGATTCATTTGCCCCTTCGATAGTCGGTGCGGGTGCAGACCGAGCAGGTTAGCGGTCAGAGGCTAACAAACGCAGAAAATACTCTAGCGTTGATTTTCCGCACGACTTTTATCCGTTGGCGTTCGAGACTATGGGAGCTGCAGGGCCCCTTAGACTCAAGCCGATTCAGCGCGTGGGTCGGTGCCTTAACCCTTTAACGGGAGACTTGAGAGCATCCGAAATCTTGCGTCAAAGGCTATCGCTCGACATTCAACGAGGAAATGCAGCGTTCGTTTGGGGCACATTGTTGACCTAACCGTGGGTTAGAGGGCCCCTGATTACACGTTCGCGCGGAGACAATTGCCCACCCCAAAATGCTAACATAACAAAGTGATTTAAACAAAATATATAATAGTTCATTATCAATATAACGTTGTAAGTACTGAGCTACCTTGCTGGTTAGCAAAACAGTTATCTAGTTTGTCGCTGGCTAATTAACTGAATTCCTACATTTGGGTACTTCGTTAACTACCAAGAGAAGTGAGTACCTGGTTAACTAATTAGCCATTGAACGAATCTAGTCGTTCCTTCATTAGCGACTCGGTAACTAAATGGCTAGGAGATAAGTAGGCTTGGTGGTAGAGACACTTAAAGTCTCTTGACTAGATCAAAATAGATACGAGAGGGCAATAGAAGCGAAAAGTATATCTACCCTTGATGTATTCATCCAACTATCTGTTCTCCGCTTTTCCACCAATACGTCCTCCCGTCAATCCTCCATTTACTATTCTATCTCTCCGTCCCTCCATTCAGCAGTGTATCTGCCTGTTCCTCTCTCAATCCACCCATCCCTTCTGCCATTCACTTTTCATTCACTACCGCATTCATTCATTCATTCATTTGGCCACCGCTACTCACTCAACCAGATAAGCAATCCAGTCAATCTATCTATCAATCAATCAATCAATTGAGCACGCCAACAAGCACGCAGTGAAGCAACCCACCCAACCAACGAACTAACGACAGTCACATTGTCATCAATATGTTACCAACATCATTCTCAATCATGATCAGTTATTAGCATTATCATTATCATCATCACCATCATCACCATCATCATCGTCATCATCACCATCATCATCACCACCACCACCATCACCACCACCACCATGATGTATGATTACGATTACTTCTCTTATTACAGTCGTAATCTATTCGTCTGCTTAGACTTTGCAGTCTGCTGTCTAGGACGCTGTCTGTGGTGACGACGCCCGCCGACACCCAATGACGCATCGCGTCCCCCGCAAATACCACCATCACCATCATCATCGTCGACGTCGTCATCGTCATCATCGCCATCATCACCGCCACAATCATCATCACCATCACCACCATCGTGTCATCATTTTCGTGATGATTGTAGCCGCCTCCGCCGACCGAATCGAGAGGGCGACCCTTCCTCTCTACTCCCCCCGGGGGTCTGTGTCTGTCTGTACCTGTATGTCTCGCATGCGCCGGCGGGCAGGCGCTTCGAAATGTATCTAGCCACTTCTATCTATCTAGAATTCCAGAACAACAACAACGTTTTTAAAGAGGTTGTTTTTTCATTGTAGACTATCCTCTAGTCGAGCCTAGTGGCAGTGGCGTGCCCTATACAAGCTTGGCATAATCGCCGTGAGGCATATCTTCAATATGTCGAGGGCCGAATGTGTTGATGTTAGGCTAGGGTTGTTTTTGCAACAGTTATTATGGCAGTACCACCATCACCACCACTACCACCACCACCACCAGCATGGTTGGTGACTTTCAGTATGTATATGGTTTATCGTCTATGGTCTACCCGCCGTCCGTTATGCATATGTGTATGTATGGATGTTACATTTACGCACGTAAGGATACGTGAATGTATGTAGTCGTGTGATACCGCGTCTGCTCGCGCCGCTTGTCATTGCCGTGGCGGCGGCTAGATGGATTTTCGGAGAAAGAGATAAATCGGGGGAGTGGGGGGGAGAAGGAGAGCACAGGGTCGATGACAGGGAGAGCAGCAAAGAACACAGAGAGAGTGTGTGTGTATGTGTGAAAGCGAGGAAGGGACAGCCAGAGCCAGAGAGAAGCCGTAAAGAAAGCGCAACACAGCGAGGGAGGATGGTTGTGCGGGATGGAGGTTCGATGAAAAGGAAAAACGCAAAGGAAGATCATTATGGAGTTACAAAGGAGAGATAGAGGGGGGGGGGGAGAGGAGAGAACGCAGCGCAAGTGAGGCGCAACGAGAGAGAGAGAGAGAGAGAGAGCGAGAGAGAGAGAGGGGGGGGGGAAGAGTGATCATAGCGTGGCGGCCCGCTAGGTGGCCAGGTGGCAGCTGATACGAGTAGCAGGTAGGTCCCCCTATGAGCGATTACCACGATTACGGTGACGCGTCTGCCCGCACAACCAACCACCCACCCACCATCCATTCATGCCTGGCGAGCGCTGCGGGAGAATATCGGAACGGGCATAACGACACACGACTATCATATTGCGACTATTACAGCGACGACGACGACGACGACGACAACAACAACGACAACTACTACTGCTGCTGCTGTTTCTGCTGCATAGGTCGGAGGCTTTTCTTTGCAATGGCGGCCTCGATGGCGGGAGCGGCTAAGGTCGGCTAAGCAAGTAGCGGATTGGCCCAGGGGTGCTGCTAGTTGGCGTCGTGCTCGTTGTTGTCGTCGTCGTCGTCGTCGTTGTTGTTGTTGTTGTTGTGGTGGTCGTGGCGTGGTGGTTATGTGGTGATGTGGATTTTGCTCGGTTGTCCAAACAAACAGACAAATGGACCCACAGCCGGCGGCGGCGGCGGGAACATTCAAACGCACCGAGGAGAACAACCGAAGAAGAAAAAACGCGCTTGCTCCCAAGACCGCAACGACATGAAACACACACACACACATAGCCACAATTGCTAACGGGAACAGCATATAAATATATATATATATATATATATTAAGACGAGCACTGCCGAGTGTGCAAATGTATTGTAAATGATTAATAAATCATCGCAATATTTTCTATATATGTAAATATATATAAAGTCTTATTAATCAAATATAGTTATATCATTCTACAATAAAATTATACATTTTCTCATATATTTATATATATATTAATATATATAGATATATATATATATATATATATATATATATATAAATACATTTATATATTTATATATCAGTTCAATTAAACTGTTATTATTTATGTTTCACTAGATATAGTCGAATGTGTGTGTTATCCTGATGGGAGGGAAGATTTGATCTATGATTATGTATGCTGCCGCCACCGCCACTTGGTTGCAGGACACCGGGAATACAACGAAGCTATCGATCAAGGGCTCTTAATTTAGTTAAGTGTTTTTTATATGAATCAATCAAAGGCATACAGAACAGAAATGAAAAAATATCATGAGCATAACATTTAGGTATGCGGTTACAGCGAGACCTAGCCATGACTTCCACCGCCGTCAGTGTGGTGTCGACACTGTGGGTCGGCCTCTCTATGGAACCCTGGCTGACCGCCTGACCTCTCTCTGAAAAGGAGAAGGAATTTCCGGGAGCACCTGAACCATCGCCGGTGGGCCTTCGAAGGCAGACTTGTGTAAATAGGCTGTGCACATGCATGTAGCAAAATGTGTCATACGTTTGTAAGTATGGTGTCACGAGCGACGAAGTGATTACCGTAATATATTAGTTTTTTTAAGGTTTAGGGTTACCAAGACAAAGGGATACATACGGTAGGTTAGGCATAGGCTCGAGACCGAGGCACGCAGGGACGGCAACAGGGAAATCACAACCTAAGATAAGAATGAAGAAAGAAGAATAAGAAGTAAGCAGAATAAGAAGAAGAAGAAGAAGAAGAAGAAGAAGAAGACGGAAGAATCAAGAACGAAGAAGAATAAGAAGAAGAAGAATGAAGAATAATGAATAAGAATAATAATAATAATAATCATCATCATCATCCTCATCATCATCTAATCATAAATCAACAACAACAACAACAACAACAACAACAACAACAAAAACAACGACCAACGAGGCGAATGCAACAGAATGGGCCCACCTGCCCGCGCTGTGGACCGACAACAACAACAACATCAACAATAACAACCAGAACAACAACAGCAACGACAAAACAAAACAACAACAACCATGACGGCGGCCAAAATCAGTGGCCAATCAGCCAAGATCGAGATTTGTGACAACAATTCGTCAGCGAGGACAGCAGACAGTAACCTGCTAGCGATGGATGCGAAGATGTCCAAAGCGTGCGATATCGAAATGATACAGCGATTACAAACCGGGCCAGAAGAGGCCTGGCCGATTTGTAACGTCAACTGCTCGTTCAAGGAAAGTCGCGTCTTTAGTATAATTGACGCCGGCAGAAGGAACTGTAGATCGGCAGAAATAACGGACGCAGCTGTGGTCACACGTTGCCTGTCACACGAGCCCTTCTGTTTGATTGAACACGAAAAGACACAGAGCGAGACGCGATCAAGTTGAGCACAGGTTCTCTGGAGAGCCGCGCGCTCATGTAGAGTTTCCAGGACATGACCTCAACGGGTTAAATTAAAGTTAATGCGCGAGTGCATACGCGCTACAAAAAATAAATAATACTGAGCGACTATGAAGCAGATATAGCAAAGTAGAATACTTGCATCCCGGTTTTAGTTTAACGTGCATTGTGAGGTAATTGTATGTGTCATGGCTGGGAATGAGGAAAAAAACGTCAGTATGTCCATAGAACGTACGGTCAGTGCCGACTTTAAGGTAATAGGGAACTAAACCCTTGATAGACAAGAAATGATGTTTCATGTTTAAAGGGGGATAAAATTCTTAACGCTATGGCAACTGTGTGCAACTAGCAGGTGTTCCGTCATTTCACGGGCGCGCTGCGAATGTGATCAACATTAACCGTCTTTTACATGTGCCAATATTATATCCATCTCTGTGTGGACATGGCTTAGTTTCTAAAGTAGGTGATCAGCCTTCTCCTGACAATGCTTAGCGAGATTACCTAACAAGTTGCGGAATGGCTGAGGTCAAACACTCGAATCGAGACTTGGCCACGACAAGCTAATTCCAAATATCGGCCGTATCACAGATACGGACTCTCAAGTTGGTGAGCGACGAGACAGGCGTCCAAGTAGAAGACGTTTTGGCTCTCATCTCGCCTTCATCGCATACGTCCTAAGTTCAAGACACATATCGGACCACTTTCATTGGATACAGCCGATTGCAGATATGCGTTTTTGTGGCAGTGAGGGAAAGCTATCTTGTTATGCATAATTTTCGAAGACTACCAATAAGTAAACCCTCTTCAAATATATCTAACCACATAAACTTAATAATAAATTACTTCGTGTTATGCATAACGGAAGAATTTCACAATTTTCATAAGTGCTTAAGCCTGTGCGACAGATACAATGAGGCCGCAGCATGTCCAGCCGTTCAGTCTATAGGAATATATTTACCCATTCTGGGTGTTAATAAACAATAAAATAATAATAATAAAATAATAATAATAATGATGATGATAATAAATTACTTCCGAGACCACTGGCATCGAAAAGCACCGAGACACCTAGATGTTGTTCAACGTCCTTGCGTACGGATAGGCTCATTTCACCACGTAAAGCAGAAGCGTAACTAGAACAAGCCAAGACAGACCTAGTTTTTCACTGCCAACTGAAACGTGGGCAAGTCTATGTGCATTGTATGTGTGCATTGGAAAATGTTCATGAATGCAATACAGGGCAGATAAACTACAGAATTACTCGGGCTACACGACTAAAGGACAATGGCGCCTAAGAAGCGAACCTCGTACGCCACTTTTTGAATGTTCGTCGTTTCACGGGCGCTGTAGAAAATCTTTGATATGCGAAATGTACAAAGCATGGACGTTTGTGAACAAGCGTTCATGCATCGCAAGACAAGTCTTATCAGCTACTTGGAAAACGAGCTTTATTGAACAGTTTTTTTTTTCATTTAATAGTAGCACTATTAACACTCTGATTCGGTGAACTCTATTTGCGTACATAGCTTTACTTTTATTCCGGATTACTCCGTATGGCTAGCGATAACAGCTATAGAGTGAACAGCCGGGCAAAGTGCAGCTTGGCATCTGTCACATTCGCTCATGCATCTGCATCTTTCATTGAGTTGATGAAAATTCTCCGTACGCCACACCGTCTGATGAAACGCATGTGTAGTAAACGAGGTCGCTTAATGCCTGGCTGTTACTTCTGCTGCTCGCAAAGCTGTACTCCGTAATGATGGGTGTCCAGAGATCGTCACATCTCGTGGGACCTGCTCGAGGGGCAGAGAAGCGAACGCTTCCTAGACGGAGATTCGGCCCTGAAAACCGTCGTCCGACCTGGCAGGAGGAATGGACGGAGGTAAAACCTGGGGTGTCCAAGTGTTTGCGAGTCCCACACACGAGTCACGCTAGATGCTCGTAAGTGTGTGTATCAAGCATTCCCAAAACCATTCCTTATTTTCGCGCTCAACCTAGCCATATAGTCTCAAACGCTCTTGTTTTTGTCAGGTCCCACTGTGCGTGAATATCAGCATCTTAGTAGTCACCACCTACTCCAAGAAGTAATCGCGCGTGAGGGGGGGGGATTGTATCTTAAGTTTGAAACGGAATCCGCCGCTTGCATGGATAGCACCTGTGGGCTATCTAATGCCGCTGCAGCTCTGATTCACAGTTCGGTGTGATGTTCGACCATTTTTTCATATAGTGACCTCCAGGAAAGTAAACTTAAGGGGATCTTCATTGTTTTTCGTCTGACCTGAATCTCGCTAAATTTGTCCGCCACAGATATATATATATATATATATATATATATATATATATATATATATATATATATATATATATATATAGATATATATATTATATATATATATATATATATATAATAAACATCTTTTTATCGCCACTACTTTATAAGCTACTTGTAAGTATTGATAGTCCATCTAGCATGTAGTTTAGAGTGTTCTTTTGCGAGTGGTACGTGGCACTCAGGCCGATAAAAACATTTGTGGCTAGCGTGTGTGACATGAAACGTTGCCTTTAAAACTGATTCATCGCTGAGGCGCGCGTCTTTTTCTTGGTCGAAATGACTTCTGCATAAACCGAGATCCAAAAGAATATTCTGCGGCCTCTAAAGCTATTTTGAAGGAATGCCAGATGATCTTCTATGACGACGGTAGCAGGCTATGGTTCTACAGCATCCTAACGCGGTTCGCCTCAGGTCCCATGCCCATGTACGTCGACGACCCGCGTCCCATTTTCTCCAGAGTACATTCTATTCGTCGTATAGTCACTTGTCTGGCTACAAAGTTATGTCTAACAATTTTGAGAAAATCGAAGCAAAATAAGGCTCGGAACGGACTATTTTACGAGACAGGGGCGATAGAGCTGGCAACGGACTAACTGCTAGTCTTCTATAACGCCCCCGCAACCTCATATACACACGTCATAAGTGCCGAGAAACGCGGCAATTCGTCTTTAATTACGTACAATATTTTTGGTACGCCGACTGCACGTAAAACCCAAATCGTCCGCCTCCGATTGGCGCAAGCTAACTTGGAGGCTTATAAGATGATGCGACCGTACTTCTCAAGCCAGCCGCAAAGGATTGGCCTATTGGCGTTATTTGGTCTTTGTCTGAGGAAAATCTTAGACATTCGTTTTGTTACATACAGACCGGCGCAATCTCTTGAGACAAGCATTGTTAGTACGCATGCTTTTAGAAGTGGAAACATAGGTTGAATGAGTTGAGACAATCCTACTAGAGGTTAGACGAGCTCTACGAGATTAGAGGTGCCATGGAGACTGCATAGCTTGTCGCCCGTCGTTTTCATAGCAAGATCTGCTCACACGAGTTTTACGAGGTTATAGGTCGCATTACCGGTACTACAAAATATGTGAAGCTTACTGGAGATAGAAATCTTCAGTGCTGCGTACACGGGCTTTCGGCCTTACGAACTACACGACTATAATGCTGTAATACACGTAATAGATTGTAAATAAAATGCACTTACAAAATGTTTACTACTTTCAGCACTGTTCGTATGCTGCCCTTTTGCGCAGCCTACAGGAGTCGGACAGATGTAGTAACGTCGTATAGCATAATATATATAAACCTGATTTTTGGAAATGCGAGCTACTACATACAGTGCGAGTGTTTCGGCTAGCTATCTGTTTTGCCAATGCGAAAGTAAAGCAGGTGTACGTGCATATTAGTTGTGGATTCCGCTACGAATAGCCGTCCTAGTACAGTTAACGGTTAAGTACTTGAAGTCCTGTTGAATAGGTTCCATAATGTTTCAAAGAAGAAGGTAATGCAGACTCAGGTAGCGCTTCCAGCTACTCTCCAGATTCCGGCAGAAAACTCAAACGAGGAAGATGACGAAGACTTGGTGATGAACATGGAACACAATCAGAAAACGCCCGAAAAACCTGTAGTTGTGCGATCAGCCAATTAGCCAAACAACCTACACTAAGAGCACATATAGATCGACAGGACTAAGGGAAGTAGGGAAATAAACGTTTATTTCAAGAAATTGCGAAAACAACGGCGGAGCAGTACTCTGCCTCATTAGAGAACTCAGCCAATTACTAGTCGAACCAGAAGTATTTTAGACGCTGAGAATAAAGAAACACGTAAGCGGCGCCTTTTTTCCTGGAGGGACAGAGACGGCATGGGAGATAGTTTATACCCGCATTATGGCAGCCCAAACGTCTCCAGAACCTCGAACAGATGCAGCGAGGAGATTGTCCACTCGGCACGGGAGAGCCGTCTGCTGACCGTTTCTGTAAGCGGC
>QVRM01002349.1:0-72500 GCA_003439945.1 Dermanyssus gallinae
TTTATTCCTCATATCACTGCAACTCCTCGGGTAGCCGTGTGTGTGCCATGCAGTGCAGTAGAGACACCGGTTTAAACCGTAGCGAAACAATCATGCACGAAATGGCAGCTGTAGAAAGGAGCCTGCGGCGGCGGAGGCGACGAAGATGTCGTCAACAACAACAACATCAACGGAATAATACCAATAACAACAACAACAACAACAATGACAACAATAGTGCTGCTAATGCTGCCGTTGATTATGATATTACCCAACGCTAACAGGTAGAGCGCAGCACACAAAACATTTGATCTGATTTGCAGCAACAGCTGTTGTTGCTATAGTTCCTGTTGTTCTTGTTATTGTTGCTGTTGTTGTTGTTGCTGCTGTAGTTTCTGTTGTTATGCTGTTTCTGCTGCTCTGCGGTCGCTGCATAACACTAGACAGCTTCGGCAGTTGTTACTATTGTAACAGCTTCGGCAGTTGTTACTATTGTAACAGCTTCTGCTGTTGTCTGGTAACTGGACGGCACACTTTGCAATAATGTTGATGACATCAACACTTTGGTGGTTCGATTTGGCCGCATCAACATCATTGATCAGCATCATTACTACCACCACCACTACCACCACTACCACCATAAAACTCAGCGTGACAATCTCGTTCAAGAGCTCGAGCGCTCGTTGTAAAGGTGCCGCCACCTGCCACCTGCTTGCAGCAGCAGCAACAGCAGCAGCTGGCTCTGGTTCATACGACAACCGGCCAGGTGTGGTAGGCCCATTACCGTCAATGATGTTGCTGCTGCTGCTGCTGTTAATCATTGGCATTATCGAACTGCGTTCATTCATCTGTTTCCACTGTGCACGTATGTATCCTGCGTTATTGTGCCGTCACGATAACGAGACCAACTCAACTACACGTGGTGATTGATTGACAGATACTGTCGAAGGTCGTGAATTCCGGTAATTGTTGCTGTTGTTGTTGTTCTCATCGTTGAATGGTTCCAGTGGATTCGAGTTGTCACTGGAGTAGCATTTGTAGTAGTAATTTGGCCGGAGCAGCGTGCTCGGTCAGATGTTCACGAACTCACAAGTGAAATTCACACGAGCTTCTCCCGATTTCCATCATGTTGTTGTTGTTGTTGTTGTTGTTGCCGCCGTTATCGTCGTTGAGGGTGTTGTTATTGTTGTAGCTGTTACTATCATGTTCATCCTCTTCACCATCATCGCCGTTGAGCTGGCTGCCAACAGCAGCAACAACAATAACAATTGACAGAAGTTACAACAACAACAACAACAACAGTACTGGCAGTAAAAGTAGTGGTAGTACTTGCCAAAATTGCACAAGTACTTCTGTTAAATATCACAGCAGCAGGAGCAGCCGCCGTGTGTAACAGTTAGTAACCTTCAATAGCTCTTCCATTGATTGAGTCGAGTTTGTGCTGTTGCATTGAGTTGTAGATTGAATAGAGGCAAATTCAACGACGACACGACAACAACAACAACAACACTACCATGAACTCCTGACTCCTCCTCATTGAGAGATGAGATCTAAAATCCAGCGCCGACATTTGACAGTGATGACCGATCCAGAAACATCGACGGAGACGATACCAAACTTAAACGCGCACACATATATGTAACATGTAACAACAACAACTATCAAACATGGCACGCATTATGCATGCATACATAAATGCATGCGTGCAAGCTTTTGTTTGCAACGTATCGACGTGTTTTTTTTTCTTTCGTTTCGACGATTAACTCCTACGGCGGGTACGTTCCACTACCATCACAAGCACTAGCACCACAATAACAACAAGAATTCGATTATATCCTTTTTTTCTTCATTGAGCCCGTTCGTCGTTTTCTTTTTACAGCAGCAGCAGCAGCGGCTTCTTCTTTTCTTTCTGGTTTTCCTCTTTCTTCTTCTTCCTTTTCAACAACAACAACAACAAGAGCAACAATAGTCGTTGATATGGTATGATATGATCACCAGGCAGACAACTGTAACAATAACAACACTATCTCTTGGTGGCACTACTACGTTCACGACTGTTGGCAGTCTAGTGCCGCCTACGAGCCATCACACACAATTAATACTCCACGAGCCGAACACACAAAACTTGTTGTCGCCGCCGCTCCAGTTGACAACGGCACAACAACGGCCAGAACACTTGACAACAACAACAACAACAGTAACAATAACCAAAACAATTGACAACAACAGTAACAACAATAACCAGATCAATTGACAACAACAACAACAACAACCAAATCAATTGACAACAGCATCAACAACAACAACAATTGCCGAAACAATATTGTAGCCGTTGTCAACAACGTCGGAGCAGCATTCTAGCTCAACTTGCCCGCGCTCCTCCTGCCGCTGTTGTTGCTGTTGCTGTTTTTGCAGCTGTTGTTGTAATTATTGTTGTTGTTGTTGTTGTTGTTGTTGGTTATTGTAGTTGTTGCATCAGTCATCATCATCATCGTTGTCGTCTGTCTAATGTGTCGTGTCGTGTGTGGTGGGGTGAGGTGGTTTGTTCGAATTTGCACTACCTTTGCCACTGCACCTGCACCAACGACACCACCAGCAAAATCAGCAGCAGCAGCAACACCACCAGCAACTACAGCAACAACAGCAGCACCAGCAGCTGCAGTTGTAGCACAAATCAAAGCTAATCCTGCTGCTGCTGCAGCAACCTCGATCACAAGTGCATGCACGGACCAGTTGTCGTCGTCAGCAGCCGTTTCAACCTGCTGCTCTGCTCGATGGCTGGTTGACTGGTTGGTTGGTTGGCTCCGCGTTGAATTGCAGTTTGCCTGTCTGTCTGCCTATTCATTCACTCACTCACTGGTTGGAAGCAGGCGGCTGGTTGGCTGGGCTCTGTGCTCTGTCGCTTGCTTGGTCGGTTGTTTGGTTGGTTGATCAGCGCACGCTCAATCGGTCGCTTGCCGCCGCCGCCACCGCCGCCACCGACGTCTATCTGTCGCTGTTTGCTGCTGCTGCCGCTGTGCCATTCTGGTCGTCGTCGTCGTCGTCGTCGTCTCTGGGCTTTGCTGCTGCTGCTGCTGTTGATGGTGTTGTTGTTGTTGTTGTTGATGATGGTGTTGTTGTTGATGTTACTACGGTTTCTTCTTCTGGCTGCTGCTGCTGCTGTTGGTACGGTGCTCGCTGCCGCCGCGGCCGCCACCGTCGTCATAGCCATGTTGAGAAAGTTACTCCTCTCCCTTTCCTCTCTCTGTCTGTCGCTCTGTCTCTCTATCCATCGTTCTCTCTCTCTCTCTCTCTCTGTCTGTCGCTCTGTCTCTCTCTATCCATCGCTCTCTCTCTCTCTCTCTCTCTCTCTCTCTAGCTGTCTGTCTCATCCTTCTGTTTCCCTCTCCCTTTGCCCTCTCCCTTTGCTCCCACTCTCGCTCGCTCGCTCGCGCTCTCTCGCTATCAACAACTTGCCCCATTGCTCCTCGCACAGCCGTTAAGTCGCTCGCTCGTCGCCGTATTCTCCCTTTCCCCTTCTCTGTGCGTTTATCTCTTTCTCTCTCTCTCGCTCTCTTTCTCGCGGTGTAGTGGCTGGTTCCCTCTTACGCCGTTCTTTCTGAGCTGTAGTTCGTCCCTCTCTCAGTTGTTGCCCCCAGCTCTTTCTTCGCGCTCTCTCTCTCTCTCTCGTGCTTTTCTTGCTGTCGCCCGTCGCTCCATTTCCCGTGCTAGCGAACGAAGCGAACGTCATCGAATTGACGGCCCCTGTTTCTCGGGCCCTCTCCCTCTTCTTAGTAGAAACAGTACTCTACGACTATCCTTTCTGCTCTGACGACCACCTAACATCTCTCTCTATCTCTCGTTCTGCCACTCTCTGCCGCTCTCTTCTGTTTCCTCGGCCGTTCTGTCGTCTGGTTGCTCCTGGCTTCATCTCTCTGTCTGTCTGGCCGTCTACCATCTAGTATCTGTTTAGCTATTTGTCTGTCCGTCTTTCTAACAGTCCGTTTGTCCGTCGGGCTGTCTGGCAGTCTCCCTCTCTCTGCCCTTGTTTTCTTTCTCTCTCTCTCTCTCTGCCGCCAACAACAACAGCAGCACCATAAGCAACAACAGCTGTAATGGTTGCAGTCGCCGCCAACGACCGACCACCGCCGCCGCCGTCGTCAAACAGACAAACGTCTGCCCGTCCAATCGTTCATCCGTCTGTCTATTCGGCAGGCCGGTGGTTTGTTTATCCTTTCAGCCCTCCGTCCGTCTAAACAAAAAAAAAAAAAAAAAAACACCGGCAACCGCGGCACCGGCGGCTGCTGCCCCCCCCCCTGCAGCAGCCGAATAGCCGCCGCCGCCGCCGCCGCTCTACCATAATCGGCCCCTCTCTCTGTCCGCCGTTGTCGGCGGCGATTCATTCATGACAATAATAATCATATGATGATAATAATGATGATGATAACGATGATGATGATGGTGCTGTTGCTGCTGAATATCGTCATCGTCGTCGTCGTCTGTTGACTCGACAATGCTGTTGTTGTTGTTGTTGTTGTTGTTGTTGCTGACGTCGATCGTGCACTGGCCGTGCTCCTACTGCTGCTGGCTGACGGCCACGGTCGTCGTCAGCACTGTCGGCTGCTCACGGCGGTTTTCTGGCGATCAGCTAGCGGTCTGGGCAGAATATTCGAAAAACAAAAACATCAAAAAAGACCAAAAGCAATCAGAGAGCAAACGACTGTCTGTAGAATTGTGGGTTGTCGACATCGACAACGACAACAACGACGACGACCACCACGATGAGTAAACTCCCTGGCTGCACCCTCGGCAATTGAGCCCGGTGGCATGGTGGGTGCATTCCACCTGCGCGTCGCGACCGGAAAAGACACGCCACACTCTCTCTCGCGGGTTCGAGCCCCATCGTTGCACCGATTTGTATTTATGAAGGTCCGTATGGTCGTATATGAAGCATTGCGAAAAGCAGTCCCGTGGACGTTAAATCTTGGCTAAGCTTGGTTCAGCCCAAAAAGTATTTTGCGCTCTCAGCGAAACGCGCACGCCTTTGTGAAACTGCATGTGTGCGTATTTATTGTATATACTGCCGTGCGTCGGACCGACGACCTCAACGAGCACAAGCCGTGTTTAGAACGCAGAGAGAGAGAGAGCGAGAGCGGCCGGGTATGGGATCTCTGGCCCTTGCGCGCGTAACATCGCTCTATCTATAGGGGTATGCGCTGCGTCGTGTATAGAATAGATGAATGAATGTTTGAATATATTGAATGCATATGTGTATGTAGATGTGCAGGCAGGCAAGCAGACCGATGAATGAACGGGCAGAGTTCATAGCAGCAAACCGTGTGTCTATCTATCTATGGGCATGCTTCTGTATGCACGCTTCTCAACAATGTCTCGCTGCCCAATCAAATTGTTCACGAGTTACTACCACCTAGCCTACCTAGTTCCTAGAAGAGGAAAGAAAGGCCGTTTAACGAACAAAACCTACGCGGCGCGGCTTGACTAACTGACTGTCGTCGGCGCTCAAACGACCACAACAACACAGTACAAATTCCGCTAAATTGGCGGGCACACGACTTTTCCGCCCCTCCGCCGCCGCCGCCGCTGCCATCACACGGCCGACACTCTGGCGGGGCGGCGGCAACGGAGGGGCTAGATGCCCGCTAACAACGACAACAGACGACAACCGCGCGCCACCACAACAACAACAGCAATGATCCGACAGCAACGCACCACCACAACAAACAACAACACGACATCAGCAGCACCACTTTACAACGAGCGTCAAGACGGCGGGCCGCCTGGTGCAGCACCAAAGGGTGAGAAGCAAAGCATTCAGAGTGAGGGCAATTCGTGGAGCATTGTATGATAGGAAGGTGCAGAAACGGGACGGGGGGAGGGAGATCTATATATATTATATAACATACATATTATATAGATATATATATATACTTATGTAAATAATATAATCTATCATATTAAATTATTATGAACTATATACATATATATATATATACTATATCATATATATATATATATATATATATATATATATATATATACATATATATATACATATACAAACCCAACCAGATACCACCAGGCCAGCGTCATTTGAGTTGTAGGCCGTTTCTATCTATCAGGCTATTGCGTTTGTCTGTCTACGTATGCCTATGTATGGCCGGCGGACAGGTGGAATTGCGGCCACGAGCCTTCTGAAAGCTCGCTGATCGCTGTTGCCGCTGCTTCTGACGTTTACTAGCATCAGCAGCAGCAGCAGCAGTAGTCTGCGTCTGCTCTACTGCTTTGCTCTGCTGTGGCCGTGACGGTATCAGTACTGCTCAGCAGCCCGTTCAGGAACTCGTGATCGCCGAGTTTCGAGATCACCACCGCTACAGACAGACACGTTGTTGACAGCTGAATGAGAAATTCCGTCTGTATGTTACAAGCACGTATGATGAAATAATCCTCTCCCAAGACAGGTGGCTGTGTATTGCATTCATATGTACTTATATTACATTTACGTTCAGTTCAGGTACAACGCAGCCACGCAGGGTTTGTTCACTTGGCATCAGATATATATATATATATATATATATAAATAAAGTGCGTGTTAGATTACAACGGTAGTCGTTAAAGTATGATGTATTCAAATGATAGCATCGTCGACTCGGCGGCAATCGATAGATAAAAGAGAAAGAAAACCGGCGGCGCCTGCCGCGCTCCGTCTGCAAAACATAAGATGCCGCCACGTCGTCTCTGTAAACAGAGGCGGGAGCGGCAAAAATCACAATTCAATAACGACGACTACGACGACTAGAACTACAACTAGCAGGTGAACTACTGCAGCAGCAGCAGCAGCAGCTTTTTAACTATTACTACAACTGTTCAAAAATGTTTTTCATTCTGGCCGTAGGAACCGACCATCCGATGCTCGATATAAGGACAGGCTGCTTGATCGAAAAGCAGCCCGTTACTGTCAAACGTCTACTACGACGACTAAAGCTACTACTACTACTACTATGGCGACTACTAAATTGTAGCAGTAATTCTAGCCTGTAGTGAAGCGTAGAAGCTGTTCTTGTAGTAGCGTGCTGGTGCCGTAGTAACAGAAGTGGTGGTTGACTGGCAGCGATTCTGGCAGCGTGATGAGCTGGTTGGTGTCTTTCTATCTAAGCATCTCTCTATCTTTCGCGCTGTCTTTATATATATACATGTGTGTAACATATATATATATATATATATATATATATATATATGTAACATATACTTAATGGTGAAATAAAACCTGCAGCCACACTACGTATATATATATATATATATATAAAACAGGCAGCAGCAGCAGCAACAACAACAAACCACCTGTTGGATGATGATCAGCGGCGCTTGTTGTACTCACTCGCCCGGTTCGCCACCTCCGCGCGGGTCCTTCGGCCCGGTGCTACAAGAAAAATAAGCAAATCGAGTGAGATGGAGAGGGTAAGCCGGCTCCCCCCCCCCCCCCCCGTGGTGTGGGTGACGTTAGCAGCTCGAGGTTCGCACCGCCCGCTAGATTTGGCGGGCTGACACGGTGCCGTTTCGAAATTCCACGAAAGGTCCTGTCGTATGAGTACCACTGCTACTGCTGCTGCTGCTATTGACAATTGTGATGATAGCTGGTTGGCAAGCGGCGACGGCGGCGGCAGCAGCAAGGAGGAAAGGGTCAGTAGTGACAGCGGGGGCGAGGAGGAAAGGGTCAGTGACGACAGCTGGGGCGAGGAGGAAAGGGTCAGCGACGACCGCGGGGCCGGCGAGGAGGAAAAGGTCAGCGGCGACAGTGGTGAGGGAGAAAGGGTTGGTGGCAACAGCAACAAGGAGGAAAGGGCTGGAACGGCGAGGAGGAGAGAGTGGGTAGCGACAACGGCGAGGAAGAAAGCGGGTCGGCAGGAAAGACGACAAAATACAACGGCTACGCTAGGTTAGAGCCGCTGCTGCCGCCGCCAACGGGTCGTCCTTGAAAATGGCCAAACGTAGTCAACGATCAGCATCATCATTATATTGATGGAGGCGGTCGCGGCGGCGGCGGCGATGGTAGTGGTAAGGTGATGATGAGACTGGTGATGACGTTCGCCGCCACCCTGGCGGCGATAGGCGAATGGTCCGCGCGGCGCTGATGGTGCTGCCAGTGACAACTACGTGACGACGATAACAACAGCAACAATAAGGCGACGATACCCTCAAGTGAGGCAAAGAGGTGCGTTTGCACATACAGCCACGACGACGACGACGACCCCAATAACAACGTGCACTTGCTCGCTGCCAGCGTCTTCCATCCTCCTCTTACGGAGAACGCACGCGCGTGGAGTTCTTATCGATGTATCATCGTACCACGAGCTGGGGTCTAGCATACGCGGGGTGGATATGGGGCCCGCAAAAGGCCGACGACTACCTATCCTTTTCTATGTGGCTGTCTTTTCCTTTGGCAGTCGGTTGTCTGTCTATTCCCTACCCTCCCTTCCTTTGTGTCTGCCTGTCTGTCGGTCTGACTGCCTGCTCACATACTGCGCCCGTGCGTGCGAACGTGCATACGTACGTATATGAAAGACCATCTGCTCACGTAAATACTTACATCTATATATACACACGCACACAATTATGCACCTTCACCGTGTACCTACAACCTAGTTGATTTTACTAGGGCTTCTGCTGCTGCTAACACTGATGATGCTGAAGTTCGGCGCGTGTCACTTACGGCATCAGCCAGCCGCTTAGTCGGTCGGTCGGTTGGCCAGCCAGCTGCCTGTATCTCCGTCAGTGCGGCAGGAAGGCAGTTTACCAGAGGGGGGATGTCGGCCCTGGGGATGCCCCGAGAAGGCCCTGGAAGCGTCCTTGGAGGAGGAGGAGGAAGTAGTGGGGGTGGTCAACTCGAGCCGGCCCCGCCGCAACCTCGCCTGGGAGCGAGGGAAGACAGAAGGGGAGGGAGGAGGGAGGAGAGAGAGAGAGAGAGGGGAGCATGACGAGAGCATAAGAGGGCAAGCAATGATGTCCAAGGACGCATGGGAAAAAAACAGACCATACAGTGTGCTGCTTCAGCAGTTGCCTCTGCTTCTGTTGAGGCTGCGGCTGCTGCTTGTGCTTGCTGACGATGGATCAGGGTTTAGGAACTGCATGGGCGGTAGGGAAAGTGACGGCGGGCGGAGAGGGTGGCGGGGGGTTGGGGACAAACGAAAAGAAAGGGCATCACGCAAATGCTACTCGCTTGTTGGTTAAGTCGGGGGTGAGAACAGCGACAGGGTACAACGGCGGGGGGCACGAAGACAAGGTACATAGACATCAACAACAGCTGCAGCGGCGAAATACGATGTGACGAGTGACTTCGACGTGAGCCGATTCCCGTCACCGGTTCCCCGTTCCCGATTCCCGTCACCGGTCCCCAGTTCCCAATTTCCCGTTCCCAATTCCCATCACCAGTTCCCAATTCCCCGTTCCCGATTCCCGTCACCGGTCCCCAGTTCCCCGTTCCCGATTTGCATCCGTGTCCAGCGACGGCTGGAGCAGCAGCTGGATACGGACGGGTTGGTGATCGGACAAGGTGAGAAAGACGAGGTGGACGGGGAGAAGAACTATTATTGATATTACTACTTTTACTACAACAACGACCGACGACTTTTACTAGCACTTCTACTATTTCTGCTGTACTGCTACTGACTGCCTCACAACTTTTATTACTACGAACGCGACTATTAGGCATACCATGTATTATCCTTACTACTTGTACTACTACTACTACTACTACTGCACACTATTGCAACGGTGGTGGCAGACCCCTCCGCCACATGGCTACTACGATTATTATGATTATCATTATTACCATTATTACGTCAACAAATACTTCCTCCTACTACTACTACTACAACTAGTTTGGCTACAGCTAAAACTAGTTCTATTACAACTATATCTACTTCTACTACTTCTACTTTTACAACTACCACCACCACCACCGTCTCTTGTAGTGACGTTGTCAGCACCGACGAATAGCGCCGACAACGTGAGTCTGTACGTCTTTGTACGTACATATTATCGAAAGCAACCGACCGAAGGACTAAACCGACGCAGCACGGAGATGGAGCACTGCAGCTCAACCGATTGGTTGGCTGGCTGGCTGGCAGGATTGGATGACTGCCTGCTAGCTTGCTTGCTTGCGGGACAAGGAGGTTGGCCGAGTCTAGGTCTTTGGCCTGAACCCCCACCCTTACCCCCCGCGGCCTCCATGTTCTTTCATGTTATTCCCCGCACTGAGATGGGCTTGCCCATCCGATATGTATGGGCCCACCCCCGTCCTGGATAGCTGGCTGCACTATAGTTCCTTGACCACCGCATGGTCATAATGATGATGATGATGATGACGATGGTGGTGGTGGTGGTGGTGGTGGTGACGATGATGATGACACGGACAACAGTGGTGGCGATAGCGACTACGATGATGATGATGATGCAGATCTTCCTCCTTAACATCGCCGTCTTCGTCGTTGGCGACCCACTGGCGCGTTTTCCCCTACACGCGCGTCTACAGCCACTACCCATATTAGGGCGACGACGACGACAACAACAACAACAACAAGAACTGCTACTTTTACTACAGCTACTACGACTTCTTCTACTACTACTACTACATCACATACTCCTTCGCTATTACTACTACATCACATGCTCCTTCCGTCGCAGCGAATCCGCAGATCGAAAAGTACACGATCATATCATAGTGTAGCGGCGTGTTCCCTTTCCGTGTCGCGCTCTCCGGCCTGTCGTCCTTTGTGTCCGTGTCTCCCCCTCTCTCTCTTCCTCTTTTTCTTTCTCTCTTCTCCCCCCTCTCTCTCTCTCTGTCGGTCTGTCTCGCCTCCCGCATTCCTCCTCGTAACGAAGTTATCTTCTATGAAGGTCTGAATGGAACAACAACCCTGAACGGCATGCCCGACCATGTGATGACTGTGAATCTGACGAATACTACTACTACTACGACTACTACTATTACTACTACTGCCAACAACGGTGAAGGAGGGTGGATGAAGACATGTCCAAATAGACCGACAACAGGGATATCGATGCAGCATTCAGAGGCACGAGTAGCGGGGGCAGAAGCAGCAGCAGCAGCAACAACAAGACCACCAACACCATCATCTTCATCATCATCGTCATAAAAAGAAAGCACGTTCAATCAATCGAGCCAATCAACAGGGCAGGCGTGAACGGCACTACTATATCTGTCTGTCTGTCTGAATGTCACCGACAATTGGCACGCCTTACTACCCGATGTACCTCTGGGCACGCGCGTTACGCGCCGCATGCACGTGACCGCCCGCATGAACTAGATATGCACCACCGTAACAACAACAAAGTCGCGGCGGCCGCGACGGAAGAGAACGACCACGACACGGACGTGGTGGTGATGATGATGATGATGTCGCTGCTCGCCAAAATGTCACTTCCGCTCTGCTCATGGAGTGCGTCTGCATCCAACTAACTCCCTTGTCGTGCTGCCGAACGAATGCATTGGATCGGGCGACTATTATTACTTCTATTACAGCAGCGACAACTGCGACCACGTGAGATCTGCTAGTGTGCCTTCACGAAACGAAGCCTAACCTTCTGCGGTTAGGCTTCGGACAGGCAAGCAGGCCTACTTTCGTTAGATGCAGTCGTTGGTATCGGCTAGGCGCGAAGCACAGTGGCGGCGTGGCCTAGGACACTAGTACGCTGGTCATGGTTGTCATCTACCGGTCCCCGGTTCGCTCCCTGTTGTTGATCGAATTTTCTTTGAGCGATCCTCATTGAGAGTAGATGATTATTCATACCGCTGAGTGTCAGCGGCTGTGCTGCCACAAGGACTGTTAGGGAAACCCTAGATATCTTTACATGGCCGGCCCTTGGTGCTTTGAAGATATACCTCAGGTTGAGTTCTAAGCCCGTAGGGGACGAAGGATAGTCTAGAATTAAAAACAACCTTCTTAAACATTTTTAATTCTAGGCGCAAAGCACTCTTCAGCTCGTCAGTTTGCCTACAATAATCAAAATAGTGAGTGAAACAACACAACAAGATTTTCCTTACTTAAAGAACAAGCATATGTGTACCTCTGAATCAGGTTGACATTCTCAAGCGGCTACCAGATGAACACGAGGAACTGCCCGAGTTACTCGATCAGCTGAAGTTACTTATATTTACAAATTTAAGGGCACTGTGGAAAGCGGAAACAATACGTGCGTTAATGTGCATCTATATCATATACCGAGATTTCTGGTAAGCAAGCTAACGCGCACCTCAAACTGCGGCTGGCAGATGGGTGCCACGCGCGCCACTGAAACACGTGTTCAGCAAATTCCGTAAAGGAAAAATGAGATGAGCGATGCTCGCCTCGGGAGTAAACAACTGGTTCTTGTATTTGATGACACGTTAAGTTGTAGCCGGGCGCGCCACGGAGATATCCGGAAGCCCTCGCGCCGTCGAATGCCATACGATACACTTTTCTACTCCCGTGCAGCCAAATTAGGAGGCCACTTTAAGCTCGTTAGGGAAGTGGCAATATGAGAGGGGTTTTAGTGTCTGCTGTGGGTGGCGTCGTCTTGTCCTTTCTTACTACAGCCGATAACGTGGACACAATTATAGTAAATCATCCGGTCATAGAAATGCGTGTTAATTTCGGACAGAGTCTCGTCGCTTCTTCAGATTACCCACAGTCACCCCTGAAATGAGTGTGTGTTTGGGAAGAACGTCATATATATATAGTGTGCCACTTAAGCTAACTTTTGCCGATATTCTCAACAGTAGCACATTGGACAGAGTAAACGAATATAGAAATGAGGCCTTTCTTGCAGACTGGAATAATTTATGTTTGCAAGGGGGACGCTATGCTCGGCAAAATGTATATACCTTTCGGGCTGAACCTCAGCGAAGATTTAACGTCCACGGGACTGCTTCTCGCATTGCCTCATAGACGGACCCCATAAATACAAATGTGCAACGGTGGGGCTCGAACCCGAGCACCGGTGTGTTTTCTTCGGTCGCAAGACGCAGGCGAATGCACCCACCACACCACCGGGCCCGACCCGGTAAGATCTGGTAGATCCAACGATGTTATGTCTCCGAATGAATGACGTCTTTAAAGGCACGCAAGTACGCAAAGACACCTAATGGTGAGTCACTTGATGGCTACCGTCACTGCTTCGGCTCGCCACTCGCTCATTAGCTGCTATACATCGTCTAATGTAATGTCTGTTATACAGGGACAACGATTACTCGTCATGCCGTCGTATGGAATATGTGCGGGCGCGTTCCCTTATACGTGCTCGCTGGGAGAATACGCCGGGTTCAAGGCAGTAATGTCTTTGCATTGTGAAACCACAATGGTGTTCGTGTCCAAGAAAGTTTACAAACCACAGGAGAAATTTGCAGCGAAACAGGTAACATTGGCACTAAATCCTAGAAAATAATTTCGTTCGATGGGAAGGAAGGGGCGCCAAGTTCAAAGTCGAGCAGTTGCACAGAAATGTTACAGAGCAGTTGCACAGAAATGTTACAGATTCCTGCAGCTAACGCGACACAGAGACTGGACAACTTTGGCGTTGCCGTGGCCTGCGCCCAAAGCTGCCAAAGTTGGATATGTGAACTTTGCGCCAGACAATCTGTATCTACTAGTAAAACTTAATTATCTAAAGAGTTGGCGCTATTCATTAGACCAGAGAGAGAGAGAGAAAGAGAGACCAGGGAGAGAGCTCCATATTGGCGGGCAGGCTGAGCCGTTTCAAAACTTTCAAGCTATTTATATGCTTACTAATTTGCACCGACGGGACACGACCAGAGATAGTTGCTGTTCCCTGGTGCGTCGAACGCTATGACCATAACAGACTGCGCAGCTGTTTACAACTGACAACCGCTTGTCATGCAGGATGATAGAATGGGATAGAGCTGAGTAGAGGAGAACGACAGAGACGCCTCTCCCACGGCTTCGAACTAATGCCAACGTAGTACCGAGCCTGGGGGGTGGGGAGGAATCCGGGTTTAGTGGGTTTACGAGTCTCGCACTCTGTCACGCAGGCTGCTAGTGGCGCATGTGCATCATGCATTCCCGAAACCTCCCAGATCAAAAAGAAATGACAACCAAGTAAAACGTAACACAATTATATGGGAATTGGGTAATGCGTGTCTCATAAGTAAACCAGAAGGGCTTAAGTCCTGGTAAGACTTCAGAAAGACGTGGCAAAAACGATCCCAGTACAATACCTTAACCGGATAGGCCAGTAGACACCCCATATATCAACTACTAGGAACGCCTCTTCAGGCAATCCCAGCAAAAATATCGGTAACAGTACCGAATTGAGCAAATGCAACAAATGAAAGGGACGAACGGGCTATGCTTGGTTATTTGACGAGAGAACTACGGTTGACTCAGGTAACTTCTAAAAGACAAGAAAAATGCATTAGGTATTGCCATACCTGCAACGAATTCCACCTGAAAGACCAAAGCATGACCTGCAAAAGTAAGTAGTTTGAGGTGAGGCCGACATTCCTTTAGGGCCGGCTCTCTATTCAATCCGTGATACCCCATATAAAACAAAACGCTGGAGCTTTTTGCTAAAAAAAAACAGATAAAACTAGAATTTGGGACAGAAGATGATCTAGAACAAATGTCCTTATGGGTAATCGAATCTTGAATACCCATAGCGTGGGAGAATGAGGCCAGCCCGTTAGTCGGGACAGAGAACCCAAGGTCGCAAGGCACTAGTGCAAAACGAGGCACATTGGATTACACTTGACAAAGGCTACTGCTTATCGTTTGTGTAAGGTACGTGACAGACAAGACAGTACAAGTCGTGAGTACGTTTGCAAAGCCAAGAGTGCTGGACTTATAGAGTAATGCGCAGGAAAAGGCGCTAGGGGTGCGGACAAAAAAGACAATCCCCAATTTAAGATCTCGGTGTAGTTACTACTGCGTAGATAACATACTATCTTATAGACACAAACCTTTCAGATAAACAGCCATAATCCGCCATGTGTGTTGTCTGATTAGTAAGTTCAAATTCTTTAGATGTGTCATAGAAGCCGTGGTCTTGAGTTTGGTTCATTCAAAACTCTGCTTTATCAAATCCCATATATAACCTCCTACAAGTGAAGTAGTGTATTAATGCCTACAGACAATGACACCAAGAGCGCGCCTACCCTGAAAATCGTTACCACCGCTGGCTACTAAATCAATCTGCGCTTCCGGCTGTCACTGTCCTTGGAAACAACCCTTATCTTGGGTAATTTTGCCCGTCATCCCTCATTCCCGAATTATCTATGTTCGTAATGTGGCCTAAAATTGCAAAAACATTAGAAGTCGACTAAAACGCAATATAATGCAATTTTCTTTTTTAAATAAAGCATATCTGCACGTCTGCGATATCTTCTGTGTGGTTTCATAGAACACATAAGAAAACATGTTATTCGATGCTGCTCTGCGAAGCGCTAGCTTATGTGACGATCTGGAAGCGCGAGACGTTAAAGTAGCTGCTGGATCCGGGGGCCATAGGAATGTGTTATCGTAACAGCTTCTCCCTGCTCGCCTAGACAAAGGGTAAACATTTAATCTTCTCTGCTTACTCATACGATTATTTGTTGATCTACTTAGCGACATTTGTTTCTAAAGAAACAAAAAAAAAACCGTAGAACGTGTACTTTGCGAAACCCTTGTATCCTTGGAGTCTCCGTCTTTGAACTAGACACGGCTTACAGCAACGGCGGTTTTTTTTTGCGCGAGGCTTCTGGAAGCATAAGAAAGCTTGATTGCACATCTAATTCCTCGCCCATCATGCATATCCAGTTGTTTTTCGGCGACTCGGCCAATTGACAAACAAACGAAGCGCTACACTAGCGCACAATGTATACGATCAGAGCTCATCGCCTTCCACGTTTCGTCCTTTTCTGTTCACCCGGGCTGAAATTGGGTGGAACGTATTCATTTCAATTTATAAACGAACCGTGTCTGGGCGTTTTCTCGCGGAGGTCTCACAAGCGCGAAGGAAGAGGACGTTCTAAGTACTTTGTATTCGGGTGGGATTCCGCAGTTTTGTTGCTGAGCGAACCTGCTTTCCTACAAAGATTGTTTTCGTTATACAAAAAAACGCTGTTTGTTTTTGATGCTGCTGCTGCTCAACGAAGATAGTTCGTAGGTGATAACCCGACTATAATTTATTAAACAATCTTGTCGTTTTACTTTGCAAAATAACGTGCGCACTTACTCTCATATACTAAAATCTATAATCTAACACTGACCATGCAGGCAGATAGCGTTCTGCCCATATGATATGACGGCTTGGTCTTGGGGGCTAGTGCGCTAGTCATGGTTGTCATCTACTGAGATGTCGCCGGCTTGATCTCTGTGATTGAACGCATTTTTTAGGCAATGAGCTTATTGAGAAAAAATGATAAACTAGACTTAGGTGTACGAATTCGGCAAGCGGATACATTAGATCGACTACAGAAATTATCCTGTGAAGAACGATCTTGTGACGAATCATACTGCTGGAAGTGAGCGACCATGCTACCGCAATGCCTGTACAGGAACCCTAAATATGGTTAACATCCATCCATCCATGATAAACGTCTTAGCAGCGGCTGGATTTTCACTGTCGCGGTATAGCTGCAGCTCCAAATCTAATCTACATATATATTTACAGATTTTTCATTTCTTGGACCCTTTCCCTTAATGTCTAAGGGGTTGTTCGCCAAAATCTAATCTACATATATATATATATTTACAGATTTTTCACTTCTTGGACCCTTTCCCTTAATGTCTAAGGGGTTGTTCGCGGGTTGGGGGTTCTAAACATGTTTCCCGCTATCTCTTTAGCTAAATTCAGAATGGCCAGGCCAAAGATATAGAGGGGGAATGTTTAAAACCCCCAACTCGCGAACGAGCCCCGTCAACATTAAAGGGCAAAGGTGTAAAAAAAATATATATATATATTATATATATATATATATATATATATATATATATATAAAGCTTTAGTTTTGATCGTCGAAATAAATTTAGCATTTACGTAATGGATGCGGTGCACAGCAGTGCACGGCCGTTCAACCTTATATTCAGGATGTTAATTTGTACGCCTGTATATATATAACGCCCTGCTCTTACCCAAAGCATATGGGCCGGCTTCACTGGTCCGGACACTGTATCCCAGACCTCTCTCAGCAACTCTCGTATCGCCGTGTGTGTACACGTTCCTCGTCGCAACAAAAATGTATACAAACAGCTCTGAATGGCTATCCCCTCCATGCTTCTGGCTCGGTCTCAGGTCACATACTACTTGTGGTCACTAAAAGGGTTGTTTTCCTCCAAGCAGCCGGAATCTTCCTGCCTGTATGTATTCGCGAAATAGTGCTCGTCGACATGGTACCAGAAGTTAAGTCTCTTTTGTGAGTATGTTCTTAATTTTTTACTTGATGCTCTTGTAAAGGCTCTCATGTCTTCTCTTGCTGAGACCAAGGTCATCAGCCGAGATATATCTTTTTCGGATATATATATATATATACTTACTATACCTGTATATACATGTACATATAGTTTCGATTTTGCTAATCCTTGTTGCGTTGTCCGACGTCGGAATGATTGCGAATTCCATTGTATGTGATTTTAACTACAACAAATATATATATATATATATATATATATATATATATATATATATGTTTATTACCCGGCGCTACGACTATTCCGAAGAACACTTCCAAACCGGTTCCTAAGCTTGAAGCTATAGATCGTTCGCGCTCGACGAAGAACCCAAAAAGTCACTTATAAAGAAAGGTGGAGGCAGCGACAAGCATTTGATAACGGTGATTGCGCCTCTCAAGGATATCATAGAAGAATACCGAGCAAGGTGGCTTAGTGGCAAAGCCTTTGCCTTGCATTCGGGAGGACTGGGTTCGAGACCCAGACCGGCCACTCTTAAATTAGGTTTGCATGGTGTCCAATTTAGACAAGGTAAATGCCGGAGTGGAGTAAACTTAACCATGACATGAAAAATCCGTACACGGGCAATTGCCTTACGGAAAAAAAAAGTTTTTAGCTTAAAAGCTACGCAATTCCTTTAAGAACTCGTAGATCTCTTAACACCGACGTTATGTGTTCTCTTGAAGCTAAAGTAGTTAACTCATTTTGTTTATAAAATGCGTGAATACAATGCTCTGCAGTCTCCGGAGAATATCGGGAAGTGTTTGCTCTGGGACGACATTCAAGAGAGAGAAGACACTGCCTTAGGTGTTATATGATTCTCAGCCATCCATATGAATGCTGGTACGGGTGGTCTACTAAAGGCGGGGCAGTTTGAATCCATTTCTGACTTTATGATTCGGGAAGGCTCTGGTTGTGATGTCGCTGCCATTAGTGAAGCTTTGCTAAAGGACTTGGACTGTCCTAAGCGCGGACATAGTGGCTATAACTTAATAACTGCCTGCAGAAATAACCGTTCTGAAAGGGGAGTCGGAATTTTCGTGAAGTGCAATAGTACTCTGCAATAGTCTCCTTTCGATCTTCTTGTAGTCCTGATAGTCATGTTCTACCATCCACCTAAAAAACGGTCCAGTGTTTGAGGGATTTGTGGTTGATTTTTATTGATGTCGTGTTAGTCACAGTGACGTGCTGCTTGATGCCCTTAAGCATTGGCTGACCCTCCTTCTATGAAATACCTATCTTTTTTGTGACGACAGAGTTTGTTCAGATAATGTAACCCGTCCCAGCTCAGCAACCTGTATAGATCATGTAGCTGTCGCAAATTGTTCTGTTTTTACTTCTATCGAGCCAGCTGTGTTCGAGATCTCATTATTTTCAGATCACTATCCGATTATTATCTCCGTCAATGACGGTCAACCCGTTTCGGTTGTACCTGGATGGAACATACCCTCAGTGCATAGGCAGAATGATCAGCGCAGTACTGATGTATTTCTTGATTTGGTACGGCGGGTCTCCTGGATCAACGTTTATGAAGCTTTAGGTGTGGATTTAGCTTTCGAAGCGCTTCGGGCTACCGTAGGCGAGATTTATAATTAAGAATTTGCTAGGATTGATCTGGGCGTTTCTGGTGCTTCTCCAGACAGCCACACATTATCTTTCTCCTCGGGCCGTTGTCGGTTGAGGCACACAGTGAACAAGCTTTACCGAAGGCATCGTAAGCACTTGACGCTTGAGACAAAAAGGGCGTACTCATGCTCTCGAAAGCGGTATTTACGATATTAGATATTTGCGTAGCCAGAATGGCTTTCTATAAACATCGGTTTAATTACATTAAATCGGACTCGTAGAGTTTGTAGAAATAAATTAACAAAGCCTGCAGTAGATAGCTCGCTAAGACCGAGCTCCCATCAACCTTAACTTCCAGCACGGTTTACACGATTAGCTTGCCCAATTCGATTGCCGACAAACTAAATCTACATTTCACCACGGTTGCATATAAGACTATAAGCTTGCAAAATTCGTGCACTGATGGGCACCGTCTTTACCAACTATGACCAAAAGAAACAAAATCATATTTGTTGTCTCGTCTGCAGGCCTTTGATATTGAGGGCGCGATAAGGAGCTTGAATGCTAGCTGATCTAGTGGAATCATAAGTGTCCCGCCTAAACGTTTAAAATTTGCCTCCTCTGCTATTGAGCTCCATTTGCAAGAATAATTAACCTATTTTTTTTAATACGGCTATTTATTTAGATATCTGAGATCTACCAACGTAGTCTTATTATACAAGGGTAAATTTGTCTTGTGTCTAGCTACCACCTTATTTCTGTTGTTCACTAAATTTCAAAGATTTCTGTTAAAAGTTAGTGCTACTGAGTTTAACGCCTTATTTGAAAGACATTGACTATCTCACATAAGACCAATTCGGCTTTTGTAAAAACAGACTTAACCCTAGCACATTTGTGGTAGGATGTGGATGACTCGGCCGAAATGGACCAGCCCTGTTTGGGCGTGTTTCTGGACGTGGCGTCTGCCTTCAATTGTCTTGACATAGATTGCTCACCCATATGTTAACCCACTTGGATTGCACGTTTCCGACAATTAGCTAGTTTAGGTCCTATTTGGAGAGGATAGATCTCTGCCTGTAAGGGCTAAACCTAATCAATCTACTTGACAGCTTGTTGGCTCAGGGACTCCACAGGACTCTGTCCTTGGCGCCCTAATGTTTCTGATATTACTGAACTTCATACTTTTAAGAATTAAACATGATAACCTGGGTAAGGCAATAGTTTTTGCTAACGACACGACAATCTTTTTTCGGCTCGACCCGGCTTACGTTTCTAGGGGTATAAGCTTTTCACTTGAGTTGGTTGAAAAAGTTCTTAAGGTTTTCAATAAATACGGATTGGTTGTATTTCCGAGCAAAACCAACGTCTTAGTGTTTCGACCCGCTAGGAGGCTGCTTCAATTGCCCGATAGTTTTTGGTTGGGTACCAATACGGTGGATCGTTCTCAGGCGTTATTGATGTTAATTGATTCATGAGCTGTAAGAGCCATCATACAAGGGTCGGCAATACTTTTGTGCTTAGTGTATTTCCTTGCTACAATGCTGTATCACATCAAGGACTGGATCGCCTCTTTACAGTGTACACACTACATACACGCGCATAAATAACCACATGGCTATGTAAATTCACAATATTTTATAAAATGTCATTTTTGAAAACTTTAGCATTTGTAGGGCAGTTTCGCAAAAAAGCCGTTCTGAAAAAAAAACAAAAAATATATATATATATATATCTTAGATGGATATGGGCTAAGTTGCTAGTGGCACTATAGCAACCATCATCATCGCGCTCTCCTGACTGAATTTATGTCGGCTTTTTTTCTGTATATGGCAGCAGGGCAGTGACAATCATGTACAATAAGAAAAACCAGGCATGGCTGAAGCTTAAACTTGTGATTTACGGTCTGCTAATCATGGTTACTATGGCAACGCCACCATGTTTCGAACCCGGTACAAACAAGAACGCTAGGTTTTTTTTAATAGACAAACTAGTGACACCAAAATATACCTACCCAAAATATGCTTCGTATTTTTAAGAACTCAGACCATATCCGCTAGATCCCCAAAATACCTCAAACGGTTTGAAATATCACGACATTAGGTGCTGGCTTTTTTTTAGGAGGTGCAAGCAGGTGCAACCGCAGTAGAAATTATACCGTCTCTGAAGAAAAAGATTAGCGACTTTAAAGTTTTTACATGACAAACCGGTTAACAAGGGACCCACCGGTACGCAAAGATGATCCATTGCAGCCAAGATATGGACAGCCACATCGACCAAAACCATCAAGGCAGACCTCGTGTTGACTTGACACGGAATCGAGCCAATATGGCTCTTAGATACCCATCAGTCGGCGACCCTTTGATTGACCCTTTGACCTCCGGCTTGTGCACCGGTCTACACAACAACGAGAGAAAGGAGATGATGTGCAGGCTAGGTAAGGAAAAGGTCCTCGTGCCAGTCGAGTCGATGTGTCACAAGGCGGCATTATGGAACTGTTTAAACAGCAAATGTTGCGTGCACAACGTAGTAACAACAACAAGAACAACAATACGACGACGAGAGCGAGAACACAAAGGCGGGCTGTTTTGACAATTGCTCGCTTGGTGTTTGATGCGGCGACCGCGCTGACCTTGAGGCACGGGCCTGTGTTCTCCTCGAAATCCGCCTACTGAGGACCCTTCGTAGACCCCATGCGACCACTTCGACCCATCAAGCAAGCCGACGATTGTATGTAGGCGCAGATACCGATGCAAAGCCGATAACGGCCGAAACTTTATAAGAGATCGTTGTTTTTCTTGATAATTTTGTATCGCTGCCCTTCACAAACTCTGCTACTCAATCGAATTAATTAAATTCGCTTCGACAACCAACAGTTGTGCATTAATGTTGTGTCTGGCCAAGTTCAGGTGGACACACGACTGTCGGCTAGGCGCCACGTGCTGGCGAACGTGCAGTGGAGATACGAGTAGGTACGAGAAACGTCCCGAAGATTCGATAGAGATGTCTACTTGTACCGAGTCGAATCTACCGCATTCGAGAATAATCTGTGGGACAATATATACAGCTGACACATAATGCAGTGCAGCACTACAGAGAACTCTGCGGGTGATCGCAGGCGATCGTGTTTTCTTCACCTAGTACTCGACTAGTCTAAGTTCAATACACTAAGTCATTAGGTCAGTGTGTACAGTTTAAGTACAAATTAATTAACAAAAAACGAAGCGTGTGCTCTAGTCTAGTGATGGCAATATTAAACCATGCAAACCATTGGCTAATCATGCTCGTCGATAATTAATCGACGCCAGTCGACGGGATATTTTTGGCTCAGCTTGATTAACACGTGACTCGTAACTTAGCTTCTTAATATAGTCGTAATTGCGACCATTGTTGAAAAGTCAGTGTCAACAGAAAAGACAGAGAGGAAGCGAGAGAGAAATAAAAAAGAGATTGAGACAGAGAGATACGAAACGAATTATCAGGATAGGAGATTCGGAGAGCGGTTTTACCCTACGTTTGCAAGAAAGATTAGCACCCGCGCCTAGCTTGACAGCGAGCGTTACGAAGGAACTGTCGAGATATAGCATGTTTATCCAAGTGAGAACTTCTTGGGATTTTACGCCGTACGAACACAATGGACGAGTACGCCAGCCGAGGGATGGGTGCGTACACTGTGCTATAATAAGCATTATTATCACCATCATTTTCTATATATCGTTTTTGTTGTTCTCGTTGTTGTTGTTGTTGTTGCTGTTGTTGTTGTTACTGTTGTTGTTGCCGCTGCTGGCGTCATTATCGTGAGCAAAAAACGAAGAAAAGACAAAAGTTCCCCAACTAGCTAAGCTCTCTCTTTAGAGAGTCGGGTGGGACGGAAAACAAGAAAGAAGAGTCCATCATTGTTTTTCGTCAAAGCGAGCGGCCAGCGTCGTCTGCCCGACTTCTGATGTGTCGATGTTGCTGTTTATTGCTTTGCTGTTTTACAGGTCGTATCTGTAGCCGTCGCAGCAGCAACAACATCACGGTGTCTTTCGACAATCGGACGGAATTTCGGGAATTACCAGAACAACAACAATGGTCGACAACGACGACGACGATCAGACCGGTAACGATAAGGATGGTGATGAGGACGACAACAAAGGCAAACACGATCATAACAATCATCATCACCATTATCAGCATCATCATCATCATGTTAGTGGTGATGGCGGCTGACGTTTGCTGTTTCATTCTACTTAACGTTCACTTATTCTCGAGTTTTTCTCCAGTCAATGACACATCAATAAACGGGCATTGCCAGCAGACGTTGCCGGTCGTCGCCGCACACGCCGCATAGGGAAAAACGTATCACCGCTGCGACTGCCCCTAGTATCCCTATTACCAGTATAAAATCGACTACGGCAGCAACAACAGCAACAATAGCCGAACAACAACAGCAGAAAAACGACAACAGCAGAACAACAACAACCAGCAGCAGCAGCAGCAACGGCAAAAAAGCGATGACAACAACAACGACGACGACTGCTTTTTCTTCTGCTTCTTCTTCTATTGGTACAGCTACTGCTGATGCTGTTACTTTTCGGCCTCTACGCAGATTTTTGGTGGTCGCCGACTCATTGGCTGCTTGGCAAATCGACGAGTACTTTTAAGCTATTACGCTAGCAGAGAGAGAGAAAGATCGCGATAAATATATATATATATATATATATATATATATATATATACAGAGATAGAGAACGAGAGCGAAGGAGGGAGAGAAAGAGATTGGAGAGAGTTAAAATAGCATGCAGAAGGAAGAGGGAGAGATTGGAGCGAGTTAAAATAGCATGCAGAAGGAAGAGGGAGAGAATGCAGAGTCAAATAAAGAGGCCAGATAAACGTTGATTATAAGCGGTGAGAGAGATTTGAGGGCAAAGTGGTAGAGATACGGTTGTTTGTGTGTGTGTGAGGGAAACAGAGAGAGGGAGAGAGAGGGGATAGAACGTAAAGAGGAACACAACGGATAGAGGAGACAGAGGTGGAGAGGGAAAACAAAAGGATTGGAGCAACATGGAGTCAACATGCTGTAGCAGCGGCAAAGCGGCTACGGAAGGAGGGCTGGCTGGTCGGCGTGGCGGCCGTTTGCTGTGGGCGAATAATGGCGATGGCTGCTGAAGTTCGTTCTTCGACCGTCCGTTACTTCATTGGTTGTCGTTGTCTATGATGTTGTTGTTGTTGTGGTTGTTGTTGATGTTGTTGATGATGTTGTCGTTGATGTTGCTATTGTTGGTGGCTGGTTTCTGTGTCTTCTGTATGACACTATGCCCAACACCCCGCTTCCCTATGAAAATGATGATGACAACAGCAACAACACCGATGACAACAGCAACAACAGCAACAACAACGATGACAACAGCAACAACGATGACAACAGCAACAACGATGACAACAACAACAACAACAACGATGACAACAACGACAGCAATCCAGCAACAACGGTTGCCGGGCCAGTGTTGAGGAAACCCCCTCCTCCGCCGCTCCCCGGCAGGCAAGCGAGAAGCGAACACGCGAACGAGGCAAAACTGCTGCTGCTGCTGCTGCTGATTGAAGTCGTTTGCACTGTTGCTTCTCCTACTCGTCGTAGTAGCAGCAGTAGTCGTAGTCGTAGTCGTAGTAGTAGTAGTAGTAGCAGCAGCAGTTGTGGAAGAAGATGTGAGCACGAGCGAACTCACCCGTCTCCGTCTGTTTGTCTTGCCCTGCAGTGAGCGAGCCACTGGGTTTTTGTTTTTGTTGTTGTTGTTGTTGCTGTTTTTGTTGTTGCGGCGGCGGCTGCTGCTGTTTCTGGGGCTGCTGCAAGCGAACTGTTGATGTTATTGCTGTTGCTGCTGTTGTTGCTGTTGCTGTTGCTGCTATTGTTCCCGATGTTGTTATTGTTGTTGCCGTCAAGCGACCAGGCGGCGGGGGGAGAAGGGGGGGGGGGTGATTGCCCGCGGGCATCGCCAAAGTTGGATCACGGTGATCACGGTGCCGACAACGTCGACGACGATGGCAATGATGATGATGATGGTGGTGATGATAATGACGATGATGATGATGATTGTAACAATAACGATGTTGAGGATGTGAAGGGGCATTGGCCATCATGACGGTGGTAATCATGATCAGCATCCACTCCACCGCAGTAGCTGGCAGAGGGAGGGAGGATACGGCCGTTGAGACGGAGTTGCCCACAGTGGGCCGTGTTGTTGTTGTCGTTGCAGTTTCTGCTTACTGTCGTTATTATTGTTGTTGTTGTTGCTGTTGTTGTCGCGGTTGCTGCTGCTGTTGCTGTTGTTTTCGCTGTCGGTGCCATCACTGCTGTTGTTGTTGTTTTTGTTGTTGTTATTTTTATTACTGTTGATATTGTCGATTGCTGTCAATATTGTTGTCGATGTTGTTGTTGGTATTTCTGCTGTCGTGGGGTGGGGTGTCGATGATGGTCATCGGTGAATAGAGAAAAACAAGCCCGGCTCGAACGAGTCGAGTAAGCGTTGAAGACCGTTGTTGCTGTGGTCCATCGTTCGGTCCCTCGTTGTTGTTGTTGTTGAAGTCCGTTCGCTGGCCACGCATGTATTCAATTTTCGCCTGACCGTTAAAGTGCGACGTTGCCTCCGATGGCAGATTTTAAGGCCCCAAATCTTGTAGCAAATGTAATGGAGGTGGTGATGATGGTAATGGTGTATCAACACTGCCCAATTGTCGTGCACACATCGGTGCACCATCTCTACAACAACAACAACAACGATCACAACAACAAAAACAATAATAACAACAACAACAACCACTACAGCATTGCTCCTTACCTGAAACTATGGACTGAGCAACAAAAACAGCACCGGCAACGACGATGACGACAACAACAACAACAACAGTAATAAAAGCGAGGGTAACATTAATAACGACAGCTACAACAACAAGATTCGCTGATATAGGCTGAGCGTAGCATAGCCAACTGCGTGTGGCAACGAGAAAACGTTACCTACCGTGAAGACTGTAGAATCCACCAAGCAACAACAACAACAACAACAGCAGAAGCAGCAGCAGCAACAAAACCGTAGGACAAAACCCATCAGAACACGCGCCGGTGATCCATTGCGCGACTGTGTAGCCGAATATGGTGGATGACCTTATTGGTTTGGACAAAGAGCGAATCGTCGTCGTCATCAATATGGTATATTTGATAATAATAATAATAATAATAATAATAATACATTTTGTAATCATAGTGAAATTAAATCGAGCCCATCCATATAGTGACTCGGTGTATAGGTTGCTAGGTAGGTGGGCCCAGCGACATGGCAAGCCCGTGATGTTGTTATTGAGCTACTGCTGATGTCGTTGTTGATATTGTTATTGTTGTTGTATCGGCTACTGTCGTTGTTGTTGAAGCGGCTGCTGTTGCTGCTGCAGTTGTTGTTGCTGCTGCAGTTGTTGTCGCTGATGCTGCTCCTGCTAGGCAGCTTCGCCGCGCAAAATATCGGGGAGGCGGCCGATCGTGTCCATGACGACGGGTAAGAAGTGATATCTTCTCTCCAAATAAGTGTATTTGCGTTTTTTTGCGATCCTGGCATGTTCAGCAACCCACCCTGACCTGGCGGCGCTGTGCATCAAGTATGACGGAGCCACTGTAAATGATACCGTGGCATCCCACACCAGGCATTTGCCCTTGGACCATGACGGGATGGTGACGCCGTCTGTTCTCTTGATGTCTTCGAGGCCCAACCTGGGCTCCAGGGTGTTTGATATGCCGGCTCTACGAAGAGCCTTCTTTAGGACCGCGTTGATTTCCGCATGTCTGGGAGTCCTACCAGGGATTTTAGATTAGCTCAAAGGGTGCAGTCCGTCCTTATCCACTGTTTATCCACACGCCCTACACTCGTATGGCTCACATATGGGAGCGCCAAGGAGGTGTTGTCCAGCCTGGTGACCAGCTGTGGTGAAGGAAGTGCCCTTAGGAAGCCACTGCTGAAGGTGTCACGGACGGCTTTCTCTGTCGGGGATTGGACGTTATCTAAGATCGTGCAAGCGGTCGTTTGACACCTGTAGCCGTCAAGCATATGCTGTGTAGGGTGTTGCTCCCAGGGGCCAAGGTCTATTAATTGTCTACCTGCCAGCTCAGCTTCGTCCCTCCTTCCGCGCAGCACAGAATGGACGTCCGATTCTAACAACGTCTCCGCGAGCCCCGAGAACTCTATGATAGAGGCCACGTAGCACAACGAAGCAAGCTCTGCTACGGACCTTAGTCCCAATGCTCCTTCGCTGAGATGAAGTGCGGCCCTTTTCCAGGATCTGTCGGTAAGGGCCACGTTTAAAACTTCATTCAGTATCTCCTTTGCCATCTCGTCAAATGCTTTCAAATTATCACAGTGTTGACGTGTGGGGGACGTGCGTAGAATATAGTTTAGCCTAGGTGACCCTAGGCTGTACCTCCATAGTCATAAAATAGCCTGTTAGTGAATCGCCAATAGCCGTGTTTTGATACACCGGAGGGCGTTTTGCTTATACAGGATTGTTTAAGAGATATTCCGAGAGCCAATGTGCGTCCCCAGGACTTCAGGCAATCAGGCAACTCGACTCTCTTTGTACCGGGCAGGGCGTTTGCTATGATTTTGCATGTCTCATCCTGTTGGTGGGAGGTTCCACCTACATCTATGAGGTCGCATTTAGAGGCATTAAAAATTAAGCCTCCCTCCTCTGCGAATTGTAGCACTTTGCCTATGTCGGAGGCCACTATTTTTGCCGGGCCGCCTAGTATGCTATCGTCCAGGTACCACACATTTAGTAAACTTTTCATGCGGAACACTAATCCTGAGATTCCTAAACTAAATAGGGCGGCTCCAATCGGATCTCCCTGTTGTACTCCGTTGGCCGAGGGAAGAGGCTCTCTCCCCAGGACAGCAGTGATGGCGTGCCGTAGCTCTGCCACACTAACCGAAACATTTGTGGAACTTTCGCTTTAACTTCATTAAGAATCACATCGCGTCGGATGGTGTTGAAGGCGTTTCGGAAATCTAGTTTTACCAGGACCCGTGGGGCCCCTCTGCCTCCGTAAAAGCCCGAGTTGCGTGTGCTGCAGCTTCAGCCCCGCCTTTTACCGAAACGCTAACCTGGAGAGGTGTCAACGCCTTCACGATTTCCGTCCTATTGATGGCAATCGCCTATTTGGCAGCCAGCCTACGTGAAGTGAGGCCGCACGCTATCGGTCTAATAGAACCATCTTTTTTCTTCAGGGCTGTCCGATCTGCTCCATAGAATATTGGGTGGCAAAAACTTGGCAGCCTGCCACTTAGGGTCAAGTTAGTCAAAAAGCGCAGTTCCGCTAGCAGTCTTTCGGAAAAGGGTATTGGGCTGTCCAGCATCTCTCAAATATCTCTCAAATGTCGAGGACGTGATCCATCCAATCCAGGGGCAGAGGCCAGTGTGAAGGAGCGAACCGCGTTAACTACGAGCTGTGCCGGGACGATGAAAGGTTCTTCCGAGAGAGGTTGCTCAAAGTTGATCAAGCGGTCTCTGACGTGAGCCGGAGGAGAGGGATGCTTGCTTCTAAGTTCCTGAGTTGTGTAGTTGTCGGGGAATGCAAAGGATTCTGTCGAAAGTAGAGTGTCGAGAGTAGAATTATTATTATTATTATTACTATTATTATGTTTGTTACATGTTAAACAATGTTACAGTTGTGAGGTCTGAACGTATTATTGCAAAGTTTTTTTAAATAATAAGTTCACTCCATGGCGCCTAAAATAGATGCCGCGTTCCCTCTGCAAACGGCCAAGGACAACGCTTGCCTCAAGAATTGACCCTCTCTTCGGTCGTTCGTGATCTCCTGAATTCGCTTACTTAAATCTTTGAGAAATGCTTCGGTTCCCTTGCTGATTGGTCCTAGTGTCTCCATGGCAATAGGCACAAATATATATTTTGTTTCCAGTCCAGCATATTTAAACCGTTTTCTGGCATCCGCGTGCTTTACTACCCACCCCGGCTCAACAGAGCTGTGGTGTAAATAGGAAGCCGCGGTTGTGCACGAAACCGTTGCATCCCAAGCTAGGGACTTTCCATGTGATCATAATGCAATAGTCACCCCATCAGGTCTTTCTTCGCCAGCGGACACTAAACCTCTCTGTTCAAGTGTAGATGGTATACCGGCTTTCCTAAGGGACCTTATGATCACACCGTTTAGTTCAGCATGTCTGGACGATCTACCGGCGCTCTTCGGGCAACTCAGTGGGTGTAGGCCACTGGAATCTACCATCTCCCTACACAGTTTGCACTGAAACGGCTCGCAGACGCTAGCGCCGATTCTAAGTGCTGACATCATACGGAAAGAGTTGGGATCCAGCATGGTGCCGAGCTGAGGCAAGGGTAAGGCTTTAAGCCAACCCCCACTGAAGTTATCTTGTGCCGCTAAGAATACGGCGCGGTCTCTCCGGGAAACAAGCTCGTCTAAGATTTCTCTGCTCTTTTTTTGCTTTTGAGCTTATCTAGGTTATACTGGCTAGGATATTCTTCTAAAGGGCCCGGGTCTAGCATGGTTCTAATAGTGTCCCGTGCTTTACTGGTTTCATACCTTATTTGTGGTCGAACTGCCTCTTCCACTAACGAAGCTGCTACCGGACCAAATTGCACCAGTGAAGCAGCGTAGCAGACCGGAGCTAGGTCAGTGGCACTCCTTATTCCCAGACCACCTTCACGTATCAGGAAGACTTGCTCTCTGCAGGTGTTCTCTTCTAAATTTACGTTTAGGACTTCACTAAGTATGTCTCTGCTGACGTCATCATACGCCGTTAATTCTTCGGGGCACGTCAAAGCAGGGCATGCACGCATGTATATAGTTAAATCTTGAAGACCCTAGGCTATATCTCCAAATGCACAGCGCAGCCTGAGGATGCAAGCGAGTCAGTCGTGGACGGATTTTGGTAAGGGCTTCTTTTTTCACAGAGAGTGTATGCGAAATTCCGTCTTGCTTTACGGGGGCCCCCAAAACTTCTAAGTTGTTTAGCTCTACACGCGTGATACCAGGGAGTATTTCTGTGATCTTCTGAATTGCTTGCTCCCTTTCCTGAAGTGAGCCCCCGAAAGCAGTAATCTCACATTTTGCGGCATTCAGTGTCAGTCCCCCGTCTTCTTCAAACTGCAGCACTCTTCTTAAATCTGTTGCGATGATACTTGCAGGGCCGGCAAGCGTGCGCGTGTGTGGAGATACCACACATTGAAAGGGCTCTGTAGTTGCGATACTAGATCTGATATACCGAGACTAAATAGAGCAGGCCCTAGCGGGTCACCCTGCTGAATGCCCGCTTCCGAACGCAATGTTGAAGTTGTGCCCTAGGTCAAGAGCTGAAGGATCTCTGTAACTTTGCCATAGGCAAAAGCTCTGGACTTTTCTTCATCACTGCATCTAGTATCCGGTCTCTTCGTAACGTATTAAATGCATTGCAGAAATCAAGTTTCACCAGAACCCTTACTTGGTCCTCAGTCTCTAAGAGGGCACGTGTAGCATGTGCTAGTGCTTCTGCGCCGCCTTTAATAGCCACTCCAACCTGATGTGGCAGAATTGCTGTCAAAATTGTCTTTTTATTTCTCGCCATTGCTATCTTTGCAGCAATCCTACGCAGAGTCAGTCCACAAGCTATGGGCCTTATTGAGTTATTTTTTTTCTTAAGAGCTGTAAGATTTGCACCATAATATACTGGAAGACAAAATTTAGGTAATGTGCCGTTTAACACTCTGCCCAGGAAAATGCTCAGATCATTTAGCAGGCATTCTGACGAAGAAACAGTTTGATCCAACATGTCACGCAGATGACGTGGCCGCAGTCCATCCAGTCCGGCTCCGCTTGCAACCGGGAATGAGCGAATTGCCTCTAAGATCGCCGAATTTTCGACGCTCTCGCAGTATCCAACTGTAGGTTGTTCGAAGGTTTCTAAGCGCTCCTGGCAGACGGCCGGTGGTGGCGGGTGTTTGTTTCTTAATTCACGCTCTGTGCGAGAGTTACGTGGTGCAAATGTGTCTGACGACAGCAGGGCTCTAGCGGCAGAGCGTACATCGCCCTCGGCTAGTTTTCTTTCAGCTATAGACACGCTCTGCCGGTCTCCAGCTAAGCCGTCTAGTCTATTAATTGGGGTCTTTGGAACTGTCTGCAGAAGACTTTCAAGATTCTTTTGTTCGAGCACTGAAACATTGCCTTTGATTGTTCTGGTTAGTGTGGCTTCATGATTTTTTCTATGCGATAAGGCCAGCATTAAAGATGGAGCAGACATTAGGCTATTCCAGCTTTCAAGATCCAGCTTTGAGTTGAAATTATTCAACGCCTTTGCAAAAGCTGCGGCGCAGGCTTCTCTCGCTCCCCGAGGTATGCCCCTGGCAATTTTGAGATCTCGACGTGCCTGCGCTAAGGTTTGAGCCAGTGTCTCTGGGTTGGCTGATGAGGAATCCATGAAAGAAGTATGAAGAGGAGAAGGCGTATTGGATGAGTCAGTCGGTTGTGGTTGAAAGGGTCGTAGATGTTGATTGCGTAGGGATGCCGGGGGGTGTAGACGTGTTATGTGCGCCCGCAAGCCCTGTGAGGTTCTCAAGGCGCGACCGCAGTGTGTGCAGGTATAAGGGGTCTGGGATAGTGGGGAGTTCAGTCTAAAGTCTTCATCTGCTATGAATCCGTCGGGATGGGATGGTTGTGAAGTCATTTATGTATGGTCCTTAACGATACTCGTGTTTTCCGTTTATTATTATTATTATTATTATTATTATTATTACTATTATTATAAATCTGACAAAAGCGCTTGAAAGAAGCTCCTTGTGGGCACAGCGGATTCAACCGCGTTCCTCCGACAGAGAGAGAATGTCATTGGAGCTACGCCAATGTGATGTTTAGGGCTCACCGACCACCGAACAATAATACAAGCAATATTGTAAATATTATGTTATTAGTATATAAGTAACTATGATATCTGTGCATATTAATAACGAGCCCTTGTTACAAAAGATTATTATTATTTATACGATATCTTCACCATTAGCTGTTGTCATTGACAGCAGCAATAACAACAGTACTAACAATAGCAACAGCAACAATAACAGCGGCAGTAATATTAGCAGCTATATTGCTTAGCCCAATGGCCAGAGACAATAGAAAAACGGCGGTCGGTCGTATTCCGTTTACCCATGGAACCAAAAAGCGGGTAATCGATCTAGCAGGGATCGATATTAACAACAACGATAACAACAACAACATTATCGATACACAGCAGAAGTCGTAGTGTTGGCAAAAGTTAGGCAAATGGTAGTTGACAGTGGCTGCTGGACGGGCATTCTCGTCACAATCGTACACGAACATTTATGTATACGGGTATATATTTGTAGTATACTCAAGGAGCTCTCCGACAACTGGCCGATGAACTGCTGTTCCTCTAGGTGCTCTTTTCTGTATATATATATATATATATATATATATATCTAAACGCGTTTGAGAATGTTGTATATATATATATATATATATATATCAACCGCAACCTATCTTAGATCAGAATGTAGCATACTAATAGAAGAACTAGAATTTGAAGTACCTCTGCCTTTGGCACGCAGTCTTTTGTCACAAACAAGCTATGGTCGTTGTGATAAATGTATGCTTTTTGGAACGAGATTCGAAGGCGGCGTCTTGGCGCTCGGCGATCGTTGACGCTCTTTTCTTTCTTTGTTGATTATTGTTTTAGCATTGATACCGCGTGAAGTGACAGAACAGATCCATGCTGTAAATGAGCCGACTTCGTGTTCATCTAGCCAACAAATGAGTTCTGTATCGGAATAAAAACCTGGTATGAGCGGAAATTTGCATGAAGGCTGTGTTGTGTAGCACAAACACACATACGGCTTGATTCTCTCGCTGGTCGACAGTTCCTTACAGTTAACAATACTAAAAACACGACTCAGGTCAGATAAAGCAAAGCGCCGACGGTATCCTACCACAGGTTGTTTAAAGCCTTTCCAGGGAGCGGCCAGACATACTAGAAAATACATAATATGCCTCTCCAGCATGGTTCAGAATGTGTTCGAAGTAATAACTGCCAGTAGATTTACTTGAGTTGGAGGGAGCTGGGGTTCTAACAAACTCGCATGTGGGTTCCGCCGAAGCCCATCAATCCTGTGGATCGTAGAAAGCCTACGTGAAGCAGCCAACACTTGGCGCAGAAAGACGCTGATGACTCAATGAGGCCGTTTAATAGTGTGACGAGACATAGATAGCGTCTTTAACTTCATGAGCTGAGAGTGATTTACAATATGCTAAAAGCTAAGGGGACACCATTCCTTCTAAGTGACATAACAGACCAGGCGTTTACCAAAAGCCATGACAGTCATCTGTGCTGACGACCTAACCATCGTAATGACAAGCCGGATCAGAGGGGAATTTGAAGACGAACCCAGCGTTGCATATACATGCATGGGACTTTTTACTTGGAGTTGGCTCAGCCGATGGCGGAAGCTATCCTATAAGTGATTCGGGTGCACGTAAAGTATGCGCTCGGCCGGACTGTGGGAACTCTCAGAGGCCGAGCCAGTATCATGCCTCACATCGGAGGAGCGAAGGAAAACAGCCAACACCCTTCTCCCGACGTCCTGCATGTCTTACCCACGTAGGAGATCCCGGCACTGGAACCGGACGTACTGCTACGCACGGTGTTTGAGTGGGAGACCGTGTGTTTTTTAACCCAGTTTAAGGACTTGTTTCATGGCTCTTCATTCACTTAAGTCCCTTATATTCATATAAGTTCATGGCTCTGCAGAGCCATAGAATAGAAGAGACTGACGCCAGAAGATTTGGTGCTGACGATGCCACCATCCTTGAAGAACTGGTTGCGAAAAAAATGATCAGTAAGCAACTACGTGACGAGGACGATACGTGAACAAGAAAAGTCGACGGCATTTTGCAAGCTCATATGACAGCGCCCGGGAAAATCTGTTGAAACAGCCCATGAGGTACGTTCGATGTAGTTATCCTCTGTGTGCATGCTGGACATCTCTTGATTATCAAAAGCAGTAGGTAGGTCGTAAATGAGTATAAAGTGTGGCACTAGACACGTCTTTGTCAAGTCCTACACTATCATCTAACGACATCGGCCCATTGTGCTCACGGTAATTTTTCACTCTCTTCTTAAAAAGGCTTTTAAGGCAAGAATCGCGAAAATTCATCTAGCCCAGCAAAGCAATGGTGCAACGAATAAGATGAGCAATGTTAGACTTACCTTATCTTAGTTAAGAATATGCATGACGGATCACCAAGCGATCATCGATTTTACGTTAATATTTTCAAATAACTTAGTGTAAACTATTCGTAAAGGAAAATTCTATATCTGATTTTACATGAAGGTCAAAGCATGCAAGTGAATAGCCAATTCAATAAGCCGCGAGTGACTAGGAAATATTGGATAGAGCAGCTAATTCTGAAACAAAAGCAATCAAACAATCTGTCGCTTCGTTCAAATGCTGTATCCGAACGAAACCAATTATTTAAAATGTGTTATTTCTATGTACGAGAGAGGCGTCCTAGCTTACATATGTGTTCAGTGTAACCGCATTTACTCAAAATCACGCTTAAATTTGACGCATAATCACTTACAGACATATTGCAAAACCTGCCTATGAATAAAGTCAAATACCTACTAAATGGAGGCAGTGAAGCGAGTCTGTGCTGTTGTAATCAAACTTTGGTAAAATATTTCAGAGAATTTAATCTGACCGCCAGGACGGCTAAGACAAGGAAATACAGAACACGCTATAGCTTCCGCCAGCCCTCCTGTACCAAATGGCTGTATAGCGGGACGCCGTTCCACTGAAATTCGTCATGCAAACGATTCGACAAAGAATGAACCACGGTTTTAACTACATTGCAGCACATGTAATAAACCTCCAGTTGCTACCTGTGGCCTTTTCATTGTATTGTATTGAATCAATCACAGTCTGTTGATTTGGGCTTGAACAAGCCGCCAAGGAGTATCCGACATCGAGGAATCTGGTCGGTCTCAGAGAGATTCTGCCTGCCTTGTATAAGAGGTCCTTATAAACAATCCGACAATGGTACTTAGCCGCAATATTGTAAACTGTCGTTTTCAGTAGACAAAACAACTTTGCAATCTGATTTGTGCGATGGGCGCGAAGAGCGAGAACAATAGCTGATCGTTGCTGAAATTCCTTAGACGCCGTTGGTGTTTGGCAACATTCTACACGAAACAGGCTCTCGTTGGATACCATGCATGACACATGGACGTACACCGGATACATTCAGGCAGCCCGATGTACAATAAACGCCGATCTGAAGAACAGTATATATATATATAATTACAACTGACTACATGTCATTTTCGCAATAGATTGGAGCGGTGGTGTCTTGTTTAGGAGTAAAAGTGAAATTTCTTACAACAGGTTATAGCAAATTCACTCTCACCTCTAAATAAAACATAAATGCCCCCCTCCTTTCAATAAAAAAAACGAACTGCTTATGCGCTCAAGCAGTGTCCCTAAACACTGTGTATATGTGGTACCATCAATTTCACGATGGACGTGAAGATGCCGAATATGACACTTGTTCGAGTAGGCGTTTGACTTAAACAACAGAAAAAAAAAGTTTAAAAAGTTCTTGGAATCGTGCTCAGCAATCGCCAAATAGCTATCAGGAAATAGCTGATAAATTGAAGGTATCTTATATATCAACTCTAATTGTCTTGACCGATATTTTATGCGTCAGAAGACTGGAGGCGAAGTGCGCTCCAAAAATGCTAAAATTCCAGCAAATAAGCACCCGTCGGGAAATATCTGGATTGAACCCTCAGACAGTAGCACAAGACCCTGGATGGCTCCAGAAAGTGATTACAGGAAACAAGTTATGGGTATATGACTACGACATCGAAGGCAAAGTCTCATCGTCCACGTGGTGCTTCCAAGAAGATAGTCGATCACAAAAACTCAGACAGAGCAGATCCAACATCAAGATTCTTTTAACTATTATAAATTTTATTTATATATCTTTGCTATGTTAGCACTTTGGAGTATACAATTTTCTCCGCACGAACTTGTGGTCACGGATTCTCTAACTCCCTCTTTTTTGACTACAAATGAATAATCATCCACAAGTTTTTGCAACTCGGTTCTACAGTCAACAAGACACATCATTCCTGATTTGCATTAATAACAATATAAATAACTGGAATGATAAGTAAAACGATGTATCAAACACGGATGTTCTGTAAGGAGCGTGTGCTTAAAAAATAAGAATAAACTGAATAAACGTTAATTGATAAAAAAATTTACTTCTATATTGTCGCAACCTCCCGACATCGCTCCGTACGACTTCTTTCTGTTTCCACGGATAAACAAAGAATTGAAGAGACAACGATTCCAAAGACGGGTTTAATTTTTTTTCAAAGTGTGAGAAAGAAGGTCACACAAGTGCATTGCAGCGAATGGAAGCCTTTTGAAAGAGACAAAAACACTTTGGAAGAAACTGATATATATATTCAATTCAATTATGTTCAGTTTACTCACATTGAGTATAGTATATATGTTTTATAAATATGTGTCAGAGCTTTTCAATGCGCCCTTATATATATATATATATATATATATATATATACAATTCAAACATTTATTCACCTTTGCCAGGTAGTATAAACACAATATATATATCTCTTCACTGTGTACAATAGCGGCTAAAATTGCACCATTAGGCATGGTCGTGTCACATTTGGGGTTGAGCCCACAAGACATCCGGTATATAAGTATATACTACACGGTCTATATATATATATGGTTTATTTCGCAATAAGATTGCATTTCAAGATGGTACATAATTTCAATACAATTCATTCCTTTTATACAATTTAAACACTTCAGCGACCGTCCCACCCGGCGAAAAAGTGCAAAGACCGCCGATGCTTCTGGCAGCTCGCTGCGTGGTATTTAGCGCATATCTGCGAGCAGAACCGGCAACGACATTGATCGTCAACTTGGTGAAATCCTTGAGTCGAACATACCAAGTGATGATAGCCATGCACAATGTATCTTGTGTACACGTGCCGGCTAGTGCATGCCATTCCATCCCAAAGCTCCCTGGCGAGGTACACATCCAATTGCGCTACCTCTGCCGAGGCCTCGGTCACTTTTCCCTGCCACTCCAACAAAAATTGTTGAAGTGATCCAGTAATAGGTGACCTAAGCCTGACTCTGATTGTTTCCACTGCCGGCCCGCAACCCGCGAGCAGGTACACGAAGCGGCTTTTTGCCGTCCGGGGTAAGCAAAGGACCCGCTTCATATATATTGTGAAGCATCTTTCTAGCTGCGCAAAATTTGCCGCTGAAAGATGGCCCCACACCCTGCCAAGGCTGTAGCTCAACATTGGCACAATCTTAAGCTCATAAAGACGCACGGCCGCACTCAAAGACAGTCGTCGAGGGTCTCTCACCTCTGTGTGAATAGAGGTAATAGCCGCTCGACACCTGTCGGCGATGTGCTGGGTAAAGGTCGTTCCCGTATAGTGTAGCCTCAGACCCAGATACAGGAAAGAGTTGACAAACTCCAGCGGTTGGCCACAACAGGGTATTACGTCTGCTGCTGCCAATCGACCCCCACGGCGAAACTTCATGGCTTTCGTCTTCCGCGCATTTATTTGCAGGCCCTTACGGTGAAGGTAACTTTCGACGTCGCCGACAATTTGACGAATGGCACCGCGGTCCCGGTGGGCCACTACTATGTCATCCGCATACATGACGACGACGGCGTTTCTAAACTCCTCCCGCACATGGCGAGCTAGGTCTGCGATGAGCAAGGAGAATGCCAGGCAACTGAGAGGGTCCCCTTGGGGGGTCCCTACGTTTTGACAGAGCTGCAAGGTGTCTTCGCCCCTTACGTCTACTTCAAGGCGGTCTTCAGCAAAGAAGCTGGAGAGCACTCGTAGGAAAGAACCACCCACCCCAGCATGTCAAAATGAATCGACTAGTAGGTGACGGGGAGCTTTGTCGAAGGCCTTGACACAATCGATGCAAGTGACCCCCGGGCACAGCCAGCACCCGTTCAACTTCCGACTGGAGTACGTGGATCGCGTCCTGTGTACCTCGACCTTTCCTGAATCCGAATTGCTCCGGAGGTAAGGCTTTCTCCACAGTTGGAAGCGCCCTCGAGATAATCAACTTGGCGAAGATTTTCTTGAGAGTGCGTTCCGACGCGATACCCCGATAGAGATTTGGATCGTCCACGTTGTCACCGTTTTTGCCCTTGAATAGCAGAGTAAGCCTGGCCTCGTGCCAAACCTGGGGTATGTGTCCCCCGCTGAGTATCTGATTAAACAGCTTACACAGCTCCTCCGCTAAAACATCGGACGACTTAGCCCATGTGTTCGTAATAGATCCCATCTAGGACCACTACTCTTTTTCTTGGGTAACCCGCGCAAGATCTGCACAACTTCCTCCACCGTAAACGGCGAATTCATGTCGTGCTGCTCCAGAGTGAGCGGTTGCTCAATAACTGGGTTAGGCGCGGGGGCGTTTGCATCGAGCAGAAGGGCAGTGAAGTGCTGCCGCAACTGCTCCTTTGTCATGCTGTGCATGCTTCTGTTTTGCCGGCGAACAATGTAGACATGGGGTTCGCGCTCTGCTCTCTCAAGCAAACGAAACTCCTCCTCCTCATCATACCGGCGCTTACTCTCCACAAGCAGTTTCTTGTAGGTTGCTCTATGTCGGCCATAGAGCGCCCTACGATCAGCAACTACCTGGGGGTCGGGGTGTAGAGCCCGTGCTCGGCGCAGGAGCCCCAAGACTTCCCGACGTTTTAAGTAGCAGGCCTGTGTAAACCAGGGCCGCGCCCGTCTTTGTCTGTACTTCTTCTTGACTACAGCCGCCTTGACAGTGGCCTCCAAAGCGTGGTTGCTTTGTTCAATGTCAGAAGTTGATCTCAGCAGCTCTAACTCGCGCGTCAATACACGCAAATCTAGTTGCCTAGACCAGTACGTTATCGGCTGCCGACGTGGGGCGCGTCCCTGGCCAGGACACACACAGAGACGCCAGCACCGGCAGGTGCTTCCGTGCTGGAATATCAAGTACCTCGCATCCTTGAAATTCCGTCGGATGTTGAAGATTGTGAAACAGGAGGTCGATAGTGCTTCTTCCACTTTGGCAAACATACGTGAATTTATCACGCTCATTTGCGCAATGCAGGCCTCTGTTTTCTAGAAGCTTAAGAAGCACATCGCCCTTCCTGTCGGTGGCGCCACTATCAATACGACAGTTGAAGTCGCCGCCGACCCAGAGTGGGTAGTTGGAGGTTCAGTCCCGCTAGACCAGCACTGATCGCATCGGCAACGTCAACATCATCGTAATGAGGTGGCAGGTAGAACAATGCGAGGTTGAAACTACCTGAGGTGAGTGTCATACAACACTCACCTCGACACACACATTGCATTCGGGGTGACCCTGCTCGTAAATAGATTGAAAGTCCACCTACTGGTCTTCCCCGCCCTCCGTCTGGAAGACTTGCTAGCAGATGGAAACCTCGCATCTCATCGAAATGCACTTCCTTCCGCATGAAAGTCTCCGTCAAGAGTACACGGTCTATATAGCTACAACTCAATTTTCTCCTATATGGAAATAGACTAGAAAGTGCTTATCTCGAATATTTTAAGATGGGGTCAGTCAGGCTACCTAGGGAAGGGACCAGAGCACAGGAAGCGGCGTGGTATCTTCCACAGTGTGCTTTGCATCTAGAGCACCTGCAATGGTCATCTGGTTCGTGGAAGTCCCGCACGATACACAGTTTATGATGAAAGCCGTGTACGGCATAGCGGGTTACGACATGACGATTGTAACGATACGCCCCTCTCCATTCGTTACGTGTCATAGCTCCAGTTTCGAAGAATTTATCATCGATATCCGCGAACTTCTCCCAGCACTCGAGGTTGTCCTTGAAAGCCGTTGTCGCCGACAGATCAAAGCGGTGCCGCAGATCTTCAGTGAACAGCGGTGTGTCTGCTAGGAGATATACTAGGCGGTTCCGGGTCGAGATGTGTAATCCCAGAGCCCTCTTGAGAAAGGAGGCCTTAATACGGTTAAGCTGTTCGAGGTTCTGCGCCGTGAGGGTCTCCCAAATGACACGTATCCCATACGACGCGATTGGGGCTATTTTGAGATCGAACAGTTTCAAGGCGGTTTCGAGTGACAACAGCTGCGGCGATTTTATTGCCCATACAGCAGTCACTGCCTTCCTGCGCCTCTCGGCAATGTGTGCGGTGAAGCTGCGTCCGTTATAAGAAAACAGTAGCCCCAGGTATGGAAACCTGTTTACGTACGCGAGCGGTACACTGGCGTCTCGCAAGGTGTCAGTGCCACTGATCCTGCCGCCCCTCCTGAATTTCATTGCTTCTGTCTTTCTCTGGTTTACCGTTAGACCCAAAGCATTTACAGCGACGTAAAGACGGGCTAAGGCTTGCTGTACCTGAAACCTGCTTGGACCATATATGACCAAGTCGTCCGCGTACAAGATAACTTTGACTAGATTTCTCGGGCCTCTTATTTGGGCGGGCAGGTCCTTCAGTAGGATAGAGAACAGGAGAGGGCTCAGGCTGTCACCCTGAGCTAGGCCTGTTGTCTGGGCGAAAGGTTCGAGTTCGGCGATACCATCCTCGATGGCTTATTCTGTTCTCCTGCAGGATGGCCGCGAGAAGGTTGAGCACTTTAACTGGCACGCCAACCTCTGCCAACGTGCGTAAGACCATGTCTCTAGGCGCCGAATCAAATGCTGCCTTGAAATCGACGAAGACTGCATACAGAGGGTTCATCGCTATGGCTAACGCCCTCTTGACGTCCTCCGATCAGAATCGTACAGGCGGTTTCTGTCGAGCGATCTCTGCGGAATCCATGCTGCTCGGTCGGGATGGCTCCTACGGCCTAAATATATATATATATATATATATATGAGGGCAAATCGAAAAGCTGCTGCTTAAAGCCCCCGGATCTAAAAGGGTGACATGCGTAGTTAGGTATAGCTTAAGTGAGTATAGCTATATCGAAGCGAATAATAAATCTATTTATATATATATATATATATATATATATATATATATATATATATATATATATATATATATATATTTATATATATATAATATATAAATATATATATATATATATATTTATATATATAATTTGATTTATTATTCGCTTCAGTCAGTAAGTATACACATTTTCAGTCGGTGCATGGTGATGCACACGCGCACTACTCGAACCTCCTGACGTCCCGTCAATAGAGAAAGTCTGTGCGAACACGAAAATTCCGCCACCACGCTTAAGAATTCGACATAAACGACATAAACACAGACTAAACTAAACAACAAGGAAGCCGTGCTTGGCTTCCAGTGGTCTTAGCCATGTTTTAGTGTACTTATGGAAGCTAGACTGCGGAGCGAGTTGAACCCGGTGGTGTCGTGGTGCATTCGCGTGCGCTTCGCGACAGCAGGAGACACATAGGTGCGCGGGTTGAAGCCCCATCGTTGCCCCACATTTGTATTTATGGGGGTCCGACTATGAAGCAATGCAAAAAGCAGCCCCGTGGACGTTAAATCTTGACTGAGGGTCAGCCCCAAAAGTTTAAAGTTTAGACGGCGGAGAGAATTTTGCTTGTTCCGCGCACGCAAAGATTGCGCATGTTTACGATACGCATCCGGCAGCGATAGCTGACCCTCTAGCTCAGGTAACGTTTTTAGTAACTAACCAAGATTGAAGAACTCGACTGTAGGCGTTCAGCACAGGGTCAAGCTTTTTGTCCTCCACAACCTCTGGAAGGTAAGCGACCGTCGATATTTTTCATATTCTGTGCCTAACCAGTTACACAGCAGAGTATTGCCGGGAATCCGAACTGCATGCGATGTGAGCTCTTTTTGGAACAAATGAACAAAAGCTTGACAAGTGAACATTATAACATACTTTTATTTCTACTGATCTGCTGGATGGCCATCAACGGCTGCGGTGGCTTGGCAACGGCGATGCACAACAGCATTAACATACGTTAGGTGTTCGTCAACGAGTTCTATATCTTTGTTGCGGTAGATTTTATGGTTTTGCAGCATTGACCTCGCCGGAACCTCATCGGACGCACCCGTTTGTACGCAGTTATTTTCCTTGTCATTAGATTCACTACATTCACCAGAGGCGAAAGCCATTTTATATGGAAAGAACGTCCTTTAACAAAATGTTTCTTTGGAGACGCTTTTAAACTTAGAATACTTTTTCTATCCTAAAAAACTAAACCTAAAAAACCTAAAAACTAAACCTAAAAAAATTGAAAACGAAAATGTGTAATTTACTTAGAAATTTGTTTTCTGTAAGGTGCAATGCCAGGTCAGGACTACATCAAGCCACACATATATATATATATATATATATATGCACCTGGCATCAATTAAATGTCCGAGTAAGTTTCACGTTAAGAAATAGTTACACATAAATAATGTTGGCTTCTGTACTCCCTGTGGGCTTACAATAATTCTCTAGCCACTTTCAAATCTTGATGCTCTCTTGCTTTGCACCGCCTGATAAGCAATGGCTGATAAATAATTTTTTTATATTCCAAATTAAAATATGTAACTGCACTAGATATTTTTGGATAACTTGCAACATCATATATATATATATATATATATATATATATATATTTTGGTTGATCCATAAGTCCGTTCCGAAAGTTGTGCTTGCAGCCCCGGGGAAAGGCGAAAATTGTTTGGAAAGGGTTGTTTGCTCACATGGCGCTAAGAGCAGACATGCGCTGTATTATCTCATGAAATTCGTTCGAATTTCTAAATCGCGGCCATTGTCGACCTACCACACACATCCGTTAAAAGGCATCTCCATGGGAAGGGATTCGTCAGAAAGTTGGATGTATCGCCAACGGGAGAAGCGTGTGCTAGAATGCGATCAGATCCTACAGAAGAACGAGGATCGCCCCTTTCTCCGCACAGTGGTGACAAGGGATACTCTATAAGATCGTTCTTCGCAAAAAGGGCGCGCTTAAAAAAGGGAATGAGCTCCAAACAACTGCCAGGCCCGGTGACGTTACACCATGACAACGCAACACCGCAGACGTATTTGCTCACCACCAAATAGTTATTGGAATTTCGATGGGACATTTTGCCACATTCTGCGCGTAGTCCTGACCTTAGTCCATCGGATTACCATCTGTTTTGATTCCTTCAAAATTCCCTTACTGACAAAGAATTCGATTCTTTGGATGGTGTTAAAACATATATAGACCATTACTTCTGGAGCAGGGACGCCATCTTCTGGAGGGATGGAATCATGAGCTTGCCCGAACGTTGGGCGAGGTAGTTGAACAAAATAAGCAATCAATAAAAGCTTTCCGTTGCAATGACATGTGTCTTTGCAATCAATAAAATCATTCAATAAAGCTTTCCGTTACAATGACATGTGTCTTTAAAAATGAGTGAAAAATCGAAACCGACTTATATATATGTCGCTGAGGGTCTCCTTAATAGCAGGGCGTCGTCCTGCGCTGATGATACACGATAGGCCGTGATGTCCCAGTTTGTCGACGGGGTGACCACATTGGCACCGAGTAGGGCTAACTAGTTCTGCCCCTAGTCGTAAGCCTACTGCCATGCGAATCGTTTCGTCATCAAGAAGGTTACCTATGCGAAAGTCTTCTTTTGACGTGACAAAGGGCAAGGGTTCTGATCAGTGTCGGCCATTCTAGATCTTCGGGAGCTAATGGGTGTTGCTCTCGCAAGGCATCTGTACGGTTAATGCCGGGCGTTATGTTAACTGTAGATACAATAAGTCTGGTGGAGTCAGAAACATTTTCTTTGGAGTCGCGATGCGAGAGTGAGAAGTGGCAATCAGATTGTTGCGGATAATGATATGATGTGATATGATATAACGTTTATTGATACTTAATTGTAGTTTCTTATTTTTGTTACAACTTCATATAGCCGCAGGCTAGTGCGAAGCATATGTACAAGTTACAGTGAGATTTTATACATTATCACCTTAGTATCTCGTATTATTGCAATTATTTATCTATGGATTGTGTACATGTTTAAATAGTTATGGTTTAATCAGACGCAAGTAAAGTTAGATAGTGCGTTCTTGCAGTGTTTTTGAATTGACTAAGCGATATAAGTGTCCTAATGTCACTAGGCAACTTGTTCCACAAGGTAGCACCTAAATTACAGCGTGCAAACCTTGATTGTGTACTTGTGGCCGAGGAGACAATGAGCAAGTGAGATGCCGAGCCTCGGGTGTTTTGGGTCCTTGCCGATTCGATAAGGCCAACTAGGTTGGGATGGTGACCAAAAATACGTTTTATTTCGACAACTATGGTAAAATTAATTAGGTATTGTAACGGGAGCACTGAGAGTTGTTTATATTGTTCTATTGATATTGAGACGCGATGTGGGAGACCTAAGACGAGGCGAAGTGCCCTTTTCTGAAGCGGAGTTATATAAGACGCATAAGAAAGACGGTACACCTCCAGACCATATGTCATGACTGAGAGGAATGAAGCATTGTTGCAGGCGCGGGGAGGCGAAGAACCACGGAAGCAAAAGAGAAAAGGCCACACCATGCTTCAACGCCGTTATCAGATAAAACTGCTGAAAGTACGCGGGTAAAAGCCTCGGTTCCCTTTCTGACTGACGTTGGTACAATTTGAATCAGCCCGATTCCCCTCATAGTAACCTTAGTATTCCAAAATTTGAGCCGGTTGAAATTGAGGTGGCTGACAGGTGATCGGTATGGAGAGGGAAGCCCCAGTGGCGGTCGGGCGTTTAGCTGATATATGATTTGTTAGGCCACGCCTCGTGTGTCGCCCGTTGCATAGTGAACATTTAATAGTAGATGGAGTGGCATGTGACGCTACTCCGCTTTGAGGTCTGCGATGATGATCATTCATGTTTGTACGATTCGTCGTAGATAATCCACTAGCGGTAGCGGCTCCAAAAGCTCTAATAAGGCCTTAAATTTGGCCGATGAATCTGGGCTTAAGCCTGAAAGAATCTGAGGCAGTCCGAGGGAGTTGCTTTTGGAGCCGGGCACGGCCTGAGTCGTTTTACGTATGCGCTTGACGGGTAGGGATTGATATGGGAGCCGGGAATAGCAGCCGTGTGGTAGGGTCATCGTGTGACTGAGAAATCCCACAGACGACGCTAGCGTAAAATAGTTGTTCTGAAGACTGATATGCGTTGTTTAGATAACTATTCAAACATTGTACATGTCGAGTAAAAGATACCGCTAGTTCAATGTTCGGTATCGTACAGAGCCATGACAGGACGCAACTAGGGTAAGAAAAAACAGTGAAAACTACTAAGAAGGAGATAAATGATCCATTATTATTAACGTCATAGATAATCGCATGGAATATCATTCTAGATCACTTTATTGGGCAAGCACCTTGCGCATATTAATTGCCGTTAATCTTCAGCTATACATGTGAGATCTATAAGATGTAACGTTACGATTAAAAGTCCAAGTAGGAGACTCGAATTTGCCTATTTCTGAGACGTGCCCGCATCTCACTTGCATTTACCTGAACAATTCTTCTCTATTTTGTAGACATAACACATTGCGGACTACTGACTGAAAGAAACCGCCCGGGTGATGGCATTTTGTTATATCCTCCCAGGGAGCGCAGTGTCTCAATCGCCAATATGCGTATTTTTCTTAATCACCAATATGTTTATTATTTAATTTTAGCGTTTTCAGGCTTCAATACTTTAAGAAGGTATCTGGATCAATAATTGGAATGCTGCTGGTCGAAGTACACAGAGCTTCAAAAATACTTCAAAGTTCGCGTGAGAGCCATGGTTGTTTTATTTGTGCGCTATGAGAGCCACATTAATCTTATCAATGTTATTATTACGTTGCGAAAGCACGTTACTTCGTCTTACTTGCATCTAATTAAACCCTAACTATGAACTATGTACACAATTTACAGCTATTCTTTCGAAACAGTGCAGCAGCACCTGGGACGTCAAAAAAATTCGGCATACTGCTTTCCACAAATCTCCTCATTAAGTAGAATATGAAAGCCCGTAGATATAAGAACGGGTATTCATGCTTATATCTCTAATATATAGGTGAAATATACATTCGTAGCTGGAACTACTAGATGTGTAAATTATCTCGAAGAAAATCGTTACTGTCTATAGTGGCGGATCACTAATTATAACAATAATAGTTTTATTATCAGTATTGCACCTCCACAATGGGCAGTCATGGTCCAGGAACATACAGGATAATTGAACAAAAACAAGTGGCGCCAATGAAAAAAGGCAGCTGCACTTCGTGTGTTTGAAATATGCTTAAAAGCCGCACAGTTATGCAGCGAGTTGGGTCCTGAAAATATTAGGTCATTGACTGGTAGCGGAATTCTTAGGCAGCAAATTACGATCTCAGGAATCACTACTGATGAAGAGACATACGAGTAGAGAGGACTGATGACGCATATTCACGCCTGAGGCGTGCCAATAAACAAACAAATATTAGAGCGTCCAACTCACGTTTTCAAAAGCGTATGACGACTTACATGAGCCATATAGCGTGCAAAGCGACGGTAGACATTGCAGTGAGAAACCTATGTGTCGACAGCAACAACAGCGGAAGTTCATTTTAGGTTCTGGCCAGCCCGGGTAGGAATACTGCTAACTGGACACACGATCGGTAACATTACTTTGAAACTATTTGTGAGACCGTTTCATCTGCCTCATTTTTGCAAACTCGGGAAGTGTGATGACGACTTAAAGGAGTATTCTTCCGGTCTTAAGACTCAACCCCAATAAACTTTACTGTTGGCATCTCAAGACAAACGCACTTTAAAATAAAGCCGCTTATATCCGTGGCCGCAAAAGGCAGGCAGCGCTTTAGTCAGTAACGCAGTGGCCCGTCCCAGATATGAAAAGTATATTAGCCAGACGAGTAAGTAGATCGTGTAGGTGCTGAACTCCGGCGGCTGTCCATCAGACCGGGCTTGCATCCCAAAGATTCTAAATTCACGCTAGAATAATTAAATAGGCATTTGCGAAGATCGAATCTACTACACGAGCGCCATAGCATCTGATCTGAACTAACATCAATTTAGAACAATAACACGCAACGTCAGTTTAACATAACAAAGTCAATTTAGAACATTCAAGTTAACTAGGTGGCCGGGGCTGCAGGAATACCTCTAAGCTATCTGCACTATTTCGTACCAGATTATTAACAACTGTCATAAAAGGATAATACCAAACTGAACTTTTAATTCAGGCCTATATCCGGTACAGTTAAAAGTTGCTACTAATATTATATTATTATATTTCCTTGCACTTAAGAACAGGAAATAGCAGCCTATTGGTGGGGAAACATATGATATGCTTTACAGATAGCAAAATTAAATCTTAAGGATGAAGAGGTTATATTCCCTCATTGCCCTTCAGAGAACCGGAATGTCGTCGCTCAACTAAATTTGAAGCCCCTGTTGTAGTAAATAAAACTAGCAGTTACGTCCTTGCTCACAATTTGCTAATAATTTGAAGATATTTTCCAAAATAGATACGGCCAGTTATATTTACAAAAGTTTTGTGCGAGAAGAAAATACTTAGTTTGAACTCCGTGATGAAGAAGCCAGAGGCGTTCTCTATTTTAAATTATATGTATTTGTAAAACGCAATACACTGTTTTAATTTATGGTTACTTAATGTGATGTCACGTCTATACCGACAATTTTGATAACACAGATTAGACACCGTACTTATTCAAGGCAGAGTTTTCTAGTGGCTCAATTAGTGATGTTGTATCCAACATTCGCCATGTGGTTCTGTGGTTGCCTGCATCAAGTGCGATAAATTGCTAAGCCCCACGATTTAAGCAAGGGACGGCATTAACCATGTTCGTTCCTGGGTACAGGCAGCACCACTAAAAGCACGGGCAGAGAAGTAGTGACCCTCCGGACCTTTCAGGGCTGCTACTTGTGAGCGCTATCTCAAGAACTCAATGGACGTCGAGGGCCGCTTGTCAGAGCTCAATATAACGTTCTCGTAGGTTCTTTCCGCCCCAAGGGGCGACGGATACTTTTGATGCCAATATCAATAGTCAATTCGGATATGATCTCGCTGTCAGAAAAGGTCGTTCCTCGCTCAGCATCGTCCAGTAATACGAGCTCTGAAACAGGTAAACACTAAACAGGTCGTCGACACAGGTTCGCCTTCGATCTCTCTGGCGGTCCGTCCCTAGCAGCATCTAGGGCCGGACACCATAACCAAATGCCGTCTGCCACGCAGGATGCCTTTCACGATGTGTCATACTTGGGCGTTTCAAACGATCAGTTATTGCTGAGTGCGACGCTGTTCTCTCTCCGGCTGGCTCGCAGTCCGAATCATTCCGTTTTTCGCACCTCTTTTTGCAGCGGTCGAGTTCGTTGCCATGACGCGCCTATGTCGCGCTTGCTAGAACTATCATTGTCGATGACCGCCATATTAGACCAGGCGCCATCTTCTCAGGGGCCCCACTGCCAGCACGTTTCCGTATGCTGAGCCAGCCGCATTCATTTTGCAGAAATAACTCGTACGACGGGCGTTACGTGAACACCGGTCACGGTTTTCCTTGAAAACGTAGTTACATAAAATCAACGTATCTTCAACCATACCTAAAAACCAAAGACAACGCATACTTAATTATATCTTAACTTAAACTGAAACTGGACACATTCCAAGATTCCATTCTAGAAAGAATACGCACGTAGTAATGATAATGTATTCGTCTCAACTTTTGTCGTTTATTCACAGATATTTCGACAGATACATTTTCTGCGTCACTCTGCGATTTGACCTATTTCCCTGTCTAGATATAGACTGTTGGTGATGATGCGAGCTACAGTTAGGTACAAAATGGCTACATTCGCTCAGCTACATAAAATCATAGCTAATTAATCATATTAATTAACTTCAAACTACACAACTACTTTCACCAGCTCACTCCAGACATTCGATGTAACTATGACTAACAGGCCTGCTGGCTGGTATCCTGCAAATAACCTGCTCTGGCTTGACTCGCTAGCATATTCTATTGCGAAGGGGAGGTAGATAATAATGGCATGGAATGTTCGTCGTGCTAGTCTGCTCTTCGGTGGAGCGAAGAAGCAGAAGAGCAACTTACTAAATGTATGTAATTTAATTTTGTACGAATGTATACATGCATCCGTGCACGTATATGTATTTTGTGTGGACATGCATTTCTAGAGGAATCCCGTGTATGTGTTTAATGTAGGTATGTCAAGGCTATGGTTCTAACGAGTAGCCGATGAAGTCTCTCACACGTAGTGGTTGTTTACAACGATCCAGTTCGTTTGCAGTATGTCCATTACAGTGACAGGTTGCAGACAAATGACTAGTACTACTATGACTGATGTTTGTATACTCCCTCACATCGTGAAGTTTTTGTTAAATATCTATGAAAGCTACTCTATCCATTTAGGTGTCAGGTATCTAAATTGCTTCCGTAGGCTGACCAGGACGTTTCTTCGTCTCCATAGATGGCTATATCCCATACCTGCGCAACCACGACCACCATCATTCTCATTTGGAAGGTATCCTATAGAAGTTCTCCAAGGGATGAGAGGTCGCTCTTGAGTAGGCATGGCCGCCAAAATCGATTCTAAAACTGTAAAAAGAGCCGGCTCTTCGTAGAGCTAAAGAGCGTGTCTAGGCTCCGTGTTTCGGCAATTATGGGTATAGGCGGGGGCATCTCACCGAGTGAGATGCCCCTGCGGTCCTCCGGGAGATAAAGATTTTTTTCAGTAAGCCCTCATAAAATAAAATAGGAAGATGTAGCTATAGAGTGCGTCCGATTGTATTAAGCACCTAGTGCTTTAGTAAACAAAGCTTTAAAGTAGACACAGATTTAAATTAGGCAACGATAATAACCGTATAATCAAAACGGCTTCGGGGAATGGCTAGCGACGCTGTAGACCCTTCCAGCTTCGTCAGCACACGTACATCATGAGCAGAACCTCCAGGCGCAGAGGTTGCAACTGGTTGCGTCATACGCCCCTCTTACATACGGTCGATCTTGTCCTTTACAATATGCAACATATTATTCAAACTCTAACCACGGAATATGAAATAGAAGTTATCATATTCGTAGATGACTCGAATATAAGAGGGTACCTTCACTTTGCCGAACGCTTGATTTCCAGTTAGGAAATAACCATTTCGAAGTCGTTTTTACCCAAGGTACCAATACAGTATCTGAGAGCTACTAACACCGGTGTAGGCTCAACGACTATGCCACTGCAATAAAGTGATATTCCTAGTAAACGCCGCCACTATGGCACGCCTGGCAGTGATAGGTTCTCTCGCTATGCGCCTAGCATTTAACGTACTACCCGCTATCCGATTACAGAGGATAGGGCTTAACCACTCGCTCATGGTCCCTTGCATGGACCAGCGGTTATTGGTAAATGGATAACCGAGAACTATCAAACATTTGTGCTCTGTGACCCGTGACGTTCTTGTATATATATATATATATATATATATATATATATATATATATATATATATATATATAAAATGTCCAGAAAATTTGAAGAATGTACGTAGACTGCAACTTGGTTCAGACAGGCAATAACGTAGCGAGCCACTCACTCCTAGAATTTAATATGTAGTTCTAATTAGAGCCATATACGTCAACTCTGTTTTTACAGAACTTCACTCATTCGCAACCCATCGAGTTTTTAGAGCTTCTACCACGAATTTTGCATTTTTCTATGTCTCGCAGGCCAGAACAGGCAAAATTAAGTCAGGCATTTTCACGGAGATAAGAAAACATGATGCAAATCAGCAAAACAGCAATAATAACAATAAGATAATATCTTGAGCCTGATCAGGTAAATGACAAAAATGTGGTCGATTCCCGGTCCGAAATACGATCGACTAGAGCGCAGTTGGCCGTCTGTCCGGTCGTCCAGTTTAATATGAGAAACCTCGTTTCTTTGTGACTTCGAAGAAGACCAACCTGGGAACTGAGGGAATGACTACTATCTTAACCTTTGATTTTTTTAATGCGCCAAGCTACACCTGTCCACTTGACCACGACAACAACCAGCCGAACAACGATTATATTAACAGCAGCTATGGGATCTACCGTAGGAGCTATGCAAGCCACCCCGGCGTTGATTTTTACTTCTACTAATGTGTTTGGCTTATGCAAGTAAAATAATGTTGTTGTTGTGGCGTTCGCATACCGATACTGACGTTAATCGTTACATAAATTAAATGTGTCGCTGCTAGTCGAAGTAAGCCCATTAGTAGGAGAATTTGCGTATAATATGCTCCATGCAAACGCACGAATTGAAACATCTTCTCACAGATCCTTAATAGAGCAAACAATAGACGTGGTCTTAGATCACATTTTTATCCCATAGCAGCATATTACCCGCCTGTGTTCACCGGCGCGTACTTGACCGCCGATCCTAAACATAGACAAATGTGCCCTAATATAGCAATGTTTGGCTGACCCTCTTATACATATATATATATATATATATATATATATATATAAGAGGGTGACACACATCCACACCCACTATAAACATTCCTGGTACTTTCATAGCCGATTCTCTCTACAACCACCATCCAAACAACCCAAGTCCGACTTTTGGAAGCGCGTTTCCATCTACACGCCGATAGAAGCATCGACTTTGAGTGTGGGTGGCAGCTTCGTACAAAAGGACACCTGGGCGTATTTTTCGCGCATTGGCTTGCGTTGCTGATTGAAGCCGCATTCCATGCTACCACTTTTTTCTTCGCATGATGCCACTTGATCTTAATCTAACTTCTTCCCAATCTCACGTTGCTTTCTTTTATCGCCGACTTCTTAACGACGACCATAGGCAAGAGGCATATCATGACTAGGAACTGTGGCTGCTTTTGAAACGTTGTAGGTTGACGTTCATGACCCGCGCTGTCTTCCCTCTCATTCGCAGCCCCGTTTTCATAGTGGCTCTCGTTCTCCTGTTGGTTGGTTACTGCCAATTACTTCTACTGCGATTGATTCGCACAAATTCGTTGCACAGATCTAGGCGTTTTGCTTTCCTGCATTCCTAGCGTGCGATTCAACGCCTCTTCGTACTGATAGCATCATAGTGATCTTAATTCCTCTTTGCTGCAAGTGGCGAAAAGCTGAAGCGACTACGTTATGTGCGTGTGCGTATTGTTTGGTGTGTACAAGCATATCTTGCCAATCATATTCAAAATTTCAAAAAGCGTGTGTTGTTGGTCGTGATGAAAGCGAATAGGGTTTGTGTCATTGTTGTTGTCGTCGTCGTCGTTTGCCTTTTTAGATTATAAAGCGCGGCTATTCATTAACTCGGAAATTGGTCGAGAATTGGTCGACTTTTACTACTACTAATAATATTACGTTAATTGCGTAATTGCCATGTGGAAATGCATCTATCTTCTGTAAGAGGTCTGTTAGAGGTTTGTTAAAGGCAGTGCTGCTGTAATTGTCCTAGTCGTACTGCTACTGTCGATCCATTTTTACTTGGTTGAGTCATTTGTTTGTGTAATTTAGAGCTGTTTGGATGTGCAAATCAGAGCTAATCAACGGCCGTAATTCTAATAAGTGAAACGCGTGCACACGAGTGGCCGCAGCGACATGTTAGTACTGTTTTCAAGGCCAATCTGTAACGAAACCCTTTAGTAAGCATTAGCCCGGTGGCCCTTGAGAGATGTTGACTGTGAGCTCAACCACAGTCAGACAGTTACCACTAGAGTTACGTCCCTTACATGTTGAAAATCACCAGCATAACAGCGCTTACAGGTGCAGCATCTGCTCATTAAACTAAGCGAACTTAGCTAAAAGAGAGGAATTATCCTCGTTAAACGTGACAGCCTGACCCCTATAATGCTCTTGAGGTGACTATTGTCATATGTACGATCATGTATGTTCATGGTGTAGACGTGTTGCCGTAATAATTGGTATGCCTCTGTTGTTAACGTTGGTCCTTTTGGTATTAATAGGTTATCGCGCTTTTCACCACTTGCACCTCTCCTAGTAGAGACTCGTCGGATGCGAGTAGCGGATGTTCGCCTGCAGCTTGCCAATTTCGAGGTGCAATTTCTGCCGCTCTAGTTCGAGGTTCTCCTTTTCGAGTATGAGCTTCTCGGTTTCGACTATGAGCTTCTTCTCTTCGAGCTCGATTCGTCGGAGTTCACGTTCGAGCACCATCTCTTGAAGCTGCTCGACGCGGCGCTTTGTCGCGCCGCCCTGCGACCCACCGGCCGACGACGATGGCGGAGGCACTGACGAGCCGTTCAGCTCCCCGCTGGTGACCTTCGGGGGTAGCGGGCCCGCCGGGGGATCTGTCGTGTCGTGCATGACATCCGGAGGCGCTGCCCAACGACGACCGGCGTTGCGTGAACGAAGCAACAGTGAACGCACAGTCAACGCACATTAAATGAGGGCAATAGAGAACAGCAGCAATAGCAAATTAATGGTTGATTGAATCTAAAAATGGCAGACACAAGAGTAGCAGGGCCACGCGCTAAGCAGAAATGTACGATAGCCACGTGTATACGACCATGTTTATGAACATGCATATTTATATACAGAACGTCCGGATAATCTCTTTTAAAACTCTAACCTAAAAAAAGATATGGTCAAGCTCGGTGAAAAAAATCATTTTTGCCAATGGAAAGGGGGAGCGGAAAGTTAGACGAGGTTATTCAGACACCCTAAATATATATATGTACATATATTTACACAAATATATTATATATATATATATATATATATATATATATATATATATATATATATATAAAGCTCTTCCTTTCGATTTATTCAATGTCATTGCCTCGCACAAGCGTCGGAACGTATCGCATATACCGCTCGGCTCGTTCAAATGTCGATTAGTTAATTTGATAAATGTTATAGGCAACTTGAAATCGCACAGTGTAGCTAAAATAAATGGAACCCGTTTGTGCACGTAATCATTTGCATACGTTTGCATACAATGCTTCTTTCCAAAAGCGTTTTTCGGCTAAGTCTGATGCTGGAGTCTCCTTATAGCTTTTTACGTAACCGCTGTATCAACGGGTGGAAAAGATCGATACTTGTAGATTTGGCCTACTATTGTGAACGTTCTGTGCGCCCTTAAGAGCCTACTATTAAACAGTTCTTGGAAAAATCATGTAATTGTGTGCGTGTGTTTACAACGTTACACCTTACTTGCCTCTCAATCAATAATCGAACCACTGTAAGTTGGAACCAAATTAATATCCATTAAGAGATATATATATATATATATATATATATATATGTATATATACGGAAACAAGTTCGCACATGCCCAACACGTGTGGCCAATAGGCTGGGTTAGACGCCAAGTCAAATGCAGCACAAAACACACAATTCACGCAACTATCTATATGTCTATCGACTTCTCTATGCCACTCTCTGTCTGAATGATGCCGTCGATGCAGTAGTAGGCTAGTATCGCAATTAGTACAGGCAATTTCTAGATAGGCTAAACACTACACGTAAGCACGAGGACGCAGACGGCGAGTACGGCCCCGACCCACCTCCGTGCACTTTGGTCGCTCTCGTTACGCTGGCTAGCCCGTGCGACATGATAGCGATCACTCCGGCTTGTTCCGCCGCTTGTCGAAAGCCGCCCGCCGAAGACTTGTTACGACAGCCCTGCGCTTTTGTTTCGGTTAGGGTTGCACGTTGGGATCGATCCGCGCTACAACAGCTACCGGCGCTGCTGCTGCTGCTGTTGCTATTGCAGCGCAGACACGACACGCAGAGAATTCCACAGCAGTTTGCAGCAAATCGCTTCCAGCCTCGAGAAGCGTTCCCTAACCCTCACAAGTCATCTGGTAGCAGGCAGCCGTGACAACAAACAACAACAACACAGCAACAACAGCAGCAGCAAAAACAGCAACAACAAACCAAGGTTGTTGTTGTTGTTGACGGCGACGCACGCGTTGTTACAAATACAGACCGAACAAACACTTAGTTGTAGTAGTAGTAGTAGTAGTAATGATTGGTAATGGTTAGTGGTTAGGGGTATATGTGTTAGTATTAGGTATGATTTCATTACTAACAGCACTCTATTAGCAATAATTAGAAGCTCGCTGTCTTCGGTCGCTCGGAGCCGCTGCTCGGTCGGGCACAATACTTAGAGATAGATCAGCAGATAGCAAACATGTTTACATGCAGAAGGCTAATAAGACCCCCGTTGTGCGTAGAGGTCCAGTGCAGGTAAAACTTCGCTCACTCATCTCTGACTATATATATATATATATATATATATATATATACACACACACACATAGGTGAACCTGGACCACGTTGGAATGTCTATGAATAGGCTGCATACTATCGGATCTCGATCATAGAATGCAGAACCATTTCTTCTGAAAGTATAATTACGATTTGGATATCGGCGTACGTTCTGCCAATTTTGACATATTTCATGAGTCGAGCCCGGTGGCGTGGTGGCATGCGTCTGCACCTCGCGACCGAAGGAGACACATAGGAGCGCGTGTTCGAGCCCCACCGTTGCACATTTGGATTTATGGGGGTCCGTCTATGAAGCAATGCAAAAAGCAGTCCCATGGACGTTAAATCTTGCCTGAGAGTCAGCCCAGAAAGTATTTTTTGACATATTTCATGAGTCTGTGGGTCCATGTATCGAAGAACACCCCCAAATCGCGTTTTTCCAGTTTCACCTCAATGGCTTCAAACTCCGATTCGCGTGAATCGAAACGCAATCAGAACGAGAAAGAAATCGCACGGTGCCAAGTCTGACTAGATGAAATGTCTAGTTCGAAACTCTGTACCATCCATACACACTCCCCAGGGATAGGAGAGGACCTCATCTCCAATGATCGATGGAAGCTCTTAAATCATCGCCTAAAAAAGATGCACAAGAAACAGTACGCAGCCCGATTTTTAGGGTATAGGCGTGTTGTGGCACCGACACGCGTTGTACTCGCCATTTTCTCGCACCGCGTGGGTAGATTGGGTGGGTGGTCGGACTGTTGGTCAGTCGGACGGAGAGGAGTATATTGTTTTAGCGCCGACAGAATTACGCTGGCGTTCCTTCACGAAGGAAACAGGAATATCGGGAAAAGAAGACACTCGAAAAGCTTAAGGGGGGGGGGCGCGACGACGCCGTCACCACAGTCCGTGAGGCTAACTAGATGACATGGGGGAGCAGCGCTCGCTGCTTGCGTTGAGGTTGGTGTGGGGTATCCTGTGGCCCGCGTCGCATAGCGCGTTCATGCGAGAGGCGACGCCGCGCACCCACATCATAACCAGCCAAGCTGCTGTTGCTGTTGTTGTTTATGTTTTATGCTAAGCGTGTAGGATGTCAGCTGGCCGTGTTCTTGTCGTGGTCAACTCGAGCCACAGGCAACATCGGCAAGCGCAGCGCAAGGAAAGCTTGGCACCGCCAACAATGATGTTTTTTGCAGGTTAAGGAGAAAAAGCAACATGAAACGGAACGCCGTTAAGCGTGAACATCCATTTCTTGTTTGTTGCGTCCTCAGGAGTCGCGGCGTCATTCATAAACGTATGGATGCATCCGTGAATCCGTTCCCAATGCAAATGCCATCAACGGATTTAATTACTGCCCGCGGGTGGACGCATACACGGCGTATTGCGAGTGAAGGCACAACTATGCCGGTCTCGACCTTGAAGGTAGATCGAAAAGAACACCAGACGAACATACAACCGAGGGGAATCATCCGACCAATCATGAGTGTATCTAGGGTAAGTCCTGATCTCGCTTCCTAGGGATTATACCATAAAATGGTAATGATTAAAAATACAAGTTTAAAGACTGTAAGCCTGTTATTCGCTGCATATCGCAGCTGAGAGCAGTTGATGACGATGACGACGACGATGAGCAAATTTTCATAAATTCACTGAATTAACTGACTCACACAACAGTCTGACAGACTCCTAAATGCCAATGAGGCAGGCAATATACACACATGAGCAATAAGTTAACTGCAGACTGCGTGCTGCATGCAAGTTAGTAGTCATTGAGTTCGGTGAATATCAATCTCCCTGTTTCTCCCGCGCGCGCTCTCGAGCGGTGATGATGTTAGGCTAGCTGTTCGAGTTCAGCTAAACAGGTCGTCCGAACAAGTTAGGATCATGCTCACGGCTCAAATCGATCGTTCAATTGGCGTTGGCAAAGTAAATTGAATTGCAATGATCATCAAGATTGAGGTAAACAACAATAACAACAACAACAACCGAAACGTACCCGGTGTCGGCGGGAGGCTGTGCACGGACAGCGCTCGGGCATCATCCAGACAGGGACTGGCCGAACTGCGGTTGTTGTCGTTGTCGTTCGAGTCGTGCTCGTGCGACGATAGCGAGGACGCCTGTGACGACGTTCGGGTGCCAGCAGACGTCGGAAGAGACTGCACACTGACGGACCGGGCAATAATTGGCGGCGCAGCGACGACGGCCGGTGCTGTCGAGGGCACCGGAGGTGGCTCAGATGACATTGTCATCACCTGTACACACAGTTCGCACAGTTCGTAGTGGGCACAGTGCGCACAGCAGCAGCACACCGTTGAACGTGAGGAACGGGAGGTGGTGATGATGGTGGTGGTGGTGGTGGTGGTGGTGATGATGATGATGGTGGTGGTGGTGGTGGTGGTGGTGATGGTGGTGATGATGATGATGATGATGATGATGGTGGTGGTGGTGGTGATGATGATGACGATGATGGCGATGATGATGATGATGATGGCGATGAGAGAATTACGCCGCGACGCAGCAACGTCGGCGATGACGACGGCGATGAAAGTCATGACGTACGTAGCGTACCAAACAATCAAAACAGATGTCGAAAGAAAGAAGAACATACAAGATCCGTGATTATGGTGATGGTGATGATGATGATGATGATGATGATAATGATGATTATGGTGATAATGATGCCGTAGCGCACCCAGGACTCTGGACTGTATCGTTCAGACTATCAGACGACTGACGCGCCAAAACAATACTCTGCAACGCTCGAACAGCAAGCATTGTACTTCTGCTGACCTCTTACAAGGTCGCCTGTTAAGAACATACTTACCATGCGGATAATCCTCTTTCCCCCTCTATCTCTCTCAATATATATATATATATATATATATATATATTTATATATTGCTTATCTAATTTAAAAAAACTACTACTACTACTACTACTATATTGCTTATCTATCTCGCTCTATCGCGTTATCGCTGTTCCCGTGTCCACTGCACGCACCATGCGTCCACCATATTGCCATGCATCTGCCATGTTCACGGATTCAAGATTGACACATTGTAATTCTGCAGACTTCTTACAAGATGGCTCTCAGAATCGAAAATCATACTTACCAGACGCATAACTCTATCTGTGTGTATGTATATATATATATATATATATATATATATGCTAAGCTCATTCACTCTACCTCGTTATCGTCGCCCGGTTGAGCCCGCTGCGCCCGCCATGCGCATCTCTGTCTACGAAAAAATAACAACACTGCCATAGCAATTCAGTTTTAGTGCTTTATTTATACAAACGCATGCCGGCCGTCTATCGTGTGCCACGTGTTCGTCGTGCTGCTGCGCGGACACGCAGCTGCCGTTCGCCATCATCAACCTCGTCTCAACACGTTGCGTCAAGTTTCAAAGTCGTAGCCGCAATTGCGACTTCTTCTATCTATGTACACCAGCATGTGGTTCAGCATACGGTGACGCTGCCGCACAGCGTCATCATAGTAGTGTCATCATCAGTCGTTTTCATCAGGGTCTCCCGCCCCAGTAGTCGTCTACCTAATCTACCTAGAACCACACCACAACAACAACGAGCTGGATGACAACGACCGCTCTGCAATTGGCTCAACTGCAACTCAACTTCTACCACCCACCAGCGATACCCACCAGCCGCCCGCCGCAGTAGGGTTCAGACGACCGAGTGTGTCGACAGGTTGTTGCCAATCATGTTGGCCCTCCAAACGGTGCGATGCGTGCGTGACTGAGCATATCGCAGCAGCAGCGCAGCTGCTACCTTGACGATTGTTACTTGTTCGCTATTCAAGTGGTACTATGGCGCGTCGTCGCCCGACCCAGCGTAGATCATCACGCTTTTGGAGGCTGAGTCGGCTCGACCTCCAGTCGGATGGATTGGAGAAGACTCAAAGGCCCACCATATGCATGTGTGTTCCAGGGCTCACATCCCGCTCATCCACCCTCCCTGTTCCCACTTTTTTTGGGAATTTGGCGCCAGAAATTCGAGATTGCCTCATCAAGTGGAAGTTTCGTCCATGACCGACCTGCCACAAGGTCGTTTCGGTGGGGGCTGTTCGCAATGATTCGAACTAGTTCTATTTTCCATGGGTCGGGGCTGAGGACACCTGAGCCAATCGGGTCGCTTAATGGCCTGGGTAGCAATAAAGTCGAAAAGAATTTTCTTCGTCACAGGTTTATCGATCGAAGCTTGCACCCCTTTCGCCGTGCGAATGCCGTTCGGAAACGATTTGTCTGTGCGCTCCCGGAGAAACAGCCAGCCGCGTTTCTCTGGGTCCATTTTACACTCAACAATCTTTCCGTCTAACTTGCGAAGCTTCTTAGACATATTTGCTAACTTCCCATAGGGCACTTCAAGGCCACCGACGTAAAGAAAGCCACACGTCTTTGGCAACATACCTTCTCCGGTCTCCATAGTCACCTTGAGACGGAAATCGATCGTGTTTAACTCGGGAGGCTTCCACTTTAGTATATACTTGCATCGATCGGCAACGTATGGCCGACCGGACGGCTGGAAAATTAGTCCATCGACTTCGTGAGAGATCTGTTTTCGAAACTTCTCGCCAAAGAATTTCTCTGTAACCGACACATCGAAAAACGGCTTGATACGGACTCGGAACGGCTCGTGATCCTTGTTAATTAGCCTAGCCTCTTCGGCCTTTTTGCGCGCATCAATAATTTCCCGCGCGATGCAATTCGTTCGCGTATCGAACGAACACTCTCGTATCTTGACGTCCTCGAAACCGACGATATCGTAGATGAGATAGCGAGGCACCGGCTTCCCTCCATCATCGTCAATCACCATCTCACCGTCGAGGAGTGTCTGAGACAGATGCTCTTGTGAGTTGCTTCGCCTTGGAAACGTGAGGTTGTCGATTTTAAAGACGGCGTTGTCACGATCGAGAAAGTAGACTTCGTCTCTTCCGGCAATCACCATCATGTAACGCGTTCCGTCTGCCTTCCAACTAACGACGTGATGCTCCTTTCGGAGATTCAGAAGGTTGTCTGCATCCATTGATATCGGCTGGCTGCCGGGGAAACCACTGCCCTCAAAATCGCATATAGCTGCGGCCATTTCCTGTATTTCCCTGACTTTCACGTCATCGGTAACCAAGTGCACGCCCCGAACTCCCGCCATGAACTCCTTCGAAGATGATGCGGCATTGCCTCGCGGACCTCGGACAACTGGCACATCCTCCCACGTGGGCTTTGCTGCCGCCTGGGGCACAGGCTCTTCAGGATCTCCGAACTCCTTCGCCAAGTCCGCCAAGTAGTCCTGTTTATAGATGCCGGGAGGGCGGGCCTTCTGGAACTCGAGCACCGCTGCATCAAGAGCCCAGCCTTGGACGTGCAGAACGTACGCGCAGATCATGAATCCTGTCCGGTTGAAGCCGTGCGTGCAGTGGACGCCAATCTTCTTGTTGGGATACTTTTGCGTGAACTGGTTGCAAACGCTTACGAACTCGTCCACTGCCTCCTTTTCGGGGCTCTCATTATGACCTCGACACACGATCTTATGGTGCTGAATGTTGTGCGGCTTAAAGAGACCTGGGCTATAGTAGCGCTTCGAGAACGTGAGATCAATCACGCATCCGAGTTCAATGTTGCTAGCTCGGCAATACTCGACAACCATATCCGGCTCCCACAGCTGGTCGCTGTCGACAATATTCGATCGGTACTTCGAATCGAGCGGTGTCTTGAAGGGTAGGAACAAATCGAACACGACCGACCCGACATTCGGACAGTTGAGCCAACGGTCGGGCAGTTGCAGAGCGTTCTGTCGATTGTTCATGATCGCTGAAAAAGCGCGGAACCGGCGCAGTGCCGGCAACACCACGAACAAACGGACGGATGGCGTCAGCAGAACCTCCAGAGTGAAGGCGCGGATCGTGCACGATCAGGCGGCAGCAGCAGCAACAGCAACAGCAGCAGCGGCGGATGTGGGCGGCGTCCAACAGGACTGTAGCAGAATCGGAAGCCTCGATCGGAGCGCCGATATCTGAAATTGAGAAAAGGGGCGGAGGAGGAGCAGGTTGTTGAGCTTCTTTACCACACGGTGTGCTTCTTCTGCTAGTACCGCGCTTGAATGCCTGCCCGAATGAATGATTGCCTGTCCGTAAACATTGGCCTGATATGGCGCTAAGGCAGTGCCGGTAGCCGGTCCCTACCTCCACATCTCCCCACCAGCCCCGGCCCGCCCCGCCCTCCCGGCTACCGGTGCAGCTTCTTAGACACAGGCTTCCCAGTAGTAGAGCCACGGCCCTTGCGCCTCGGTAAACGCCCCTGCCACTGCCGCTGCTGCTGCCGCTGTTGTTGTTGCTGCTGCCGCCGCCAGAACGCGCCGCCCAGGTTACATCTTCATCTCCTGCAGAATCATCTCACGCAAGGAGTGCTCAATCATCAACAGCCGCGTTACAACCATACCAACAAAGAAGCAACGACGATGACGACCATCTCTGAAGTCGAATACGTTCCATATCCTCTCCCCCACCCCACCCCCCGAGACACACACACACACGCAAACCCGGAGGAGATGATGACAGGACACTCTGATAGGTAAACTGCTAGCTGATGTAATTGAATCTATGTGTGTGTACTGTGTTTTTGTTGTTGTTGTTGCTCTGGACAGTTTCGCGATTGCAAGATGCACATGCCTCACTAGCACTAGCCTGTGTGACTAAAACAAACCCACTAAACCAGGATTTCTCCCCCTCCCCCCCAAAACAAACCCATTAAACCCGGATTTCTACCCCCTCGTTAGGCAACACTTGGCATTTCTTTGAAACACTTCGATGCACATCTATCAGCAGTAGAGATTGAAACGGAGAAGGAAGGTAGACAACGTGTTGCCCTTCGAGTGGGCCAACTCCTGAGCTGGCCCTCTCGAAGTGCAGCGACAATCTTGGCGAACGAAGCTAGACACAACGGCGTTTCCTTCGACCATAGCGATGAATTGCTTAAAACAGCTACGCTTCGTACAGCAACCATAGTCGCCGACGCTCCACAAGTCGTGTGCTCAATATGCATTGCCCGACATTTAGTCTATCACACACACAGGACATCAACAACAACAACCCAATCTGTGTAACGTCGAAAATATGGAATGAAATTTGCGTAGTCCTCACGAAGCGAAGCAAAGCCAGCTCTCTCATACTCTATATCTACCACAAAGGTGACCTAGACAATTGGGTAGACAGACGCAATCAGCAGCCGAGCAAACGTTTTCGGCAAAGCTGCAATCTACTGGGCACCGTTGTCTGAATGAGTTTCAGCCGGGTGTAAAACCTTAGTTTGGCAAGGGCTCTATCGAAACGACGAAACAAAAACCTACTACGTGCTAAGCACAGAAAACCACCGGCAATGGCACGCCACGCACAAGAAAGAACACGCTGACGGAAGCGTCACCACTGCAACCATACCGACATGAAGACATAAATAAACGAACGGCAGCGCGCGAACAACGGATAGGGCTGCAACTATTCGAGTCTCAGCCTCCTCAGCAACGAGAGCGCCGCCAAGCGCTTCGAGGGCAGCGATGGTTACATCAACGACAGTGAGCAACGACAGTAGTAATAGTAGCAGCAGCCTCAGCAAAAAGTTACTACAAGAGTAGAGCAACGTAAGGCCATACACATGTCGACCGGCAGTGCCAAGCAACAAAAACAACAACCACAACCAGAATCACAACAATAACAACAATAGCAACACCGAACCTCGTTGTCTCTCGTTCGAGTTGGCTTATGGCTTAACAGCCACCACCACAGCAGCAGCAGTAGCAGCAGTGATAAAGAAATTGAGATCCGACGGCTTAAGTAAAGTAAGCCCCTGTCGGCTGTGAACCGAGGTCGTCCTCATCTCAATAGATCCGTGTTCCGGTGGTAGCCAGCTGACACGATCTACGATTGGCAAGGCTAGCTTTTCTAGCTGGCCGTTGCCAAACACGCGGCGGCTCCCGATCGCAGAGTCCTTCCTCCTCCTCCTCCTCGCCCTGATCAGGGCTTAGGACTTGCACAGCAGCAGGCAACATCTAACGATATACGATAACAACATCAAACGTACGCAACATTAAAGAGAAAACATCGATCGAGTGTGGCTAATTAGATCGCCATCTCATCCAGCAACAGCATCGAGCCAGCATCTCTACCAGGCGCACGAATCAGCAGCCTAGTGATAGCCACCGTCATTACTAACAAGCCTACAAGTATGTTTACTAGTAAACATGCCGCTGTACCTGCTACTATCCTAAATACCCGTACTACGGAGCCGCAAATACGTTCAACTATGAAATATATATTACCCAGTATATTAATAATTGTAATTATATATGTATATATATATATATACAGTCCCTAAAAAAATATAATGCCACCAATTGTTGCCACATGTCACGCATTTATTATAACCAATCGTGTAAAGATCACAGTGATACATGCTCACAGAGTAACAACGAAGACTTCCATCGACATTTGGGGTCTCGGATTACTTTGAACCACGAGATTTCCAAACTTGGCACAGCTACACCGCGAAAAACGGATAATGTCACTAGCAAGATGCATGTCTTAACGAGTGAATTAAGCAGATTAACGACGTTTGGGCTCATTTAAAGACTCGACAGACACAAAGGCAGACCTCCTACCAGAAGTTTTTTCTTTGTTGAAACGATAGGCTAAGGCTGGCGCCTCATGGGTGAAGAAAAAGCCCATATCAAGGCCTTATAAGGACGTCGGCCTCTCTAATCGCAAAATGTCCCGTTAATTGGGAACGTTGTGCCCTAAGTAGTAAATGGCTTTGCTAATTTAATAATTAAATAAAAAATACGCCGTAAAAAGAGTTCTGGGCGTCCAAATTATATTTCGGAACGAAACAAGCGTCGAACTCTGCGCCCTCGGCGAGGGCAATTGCGGCGGCGTGCAAATGAACATGCGAAATGTGCAAAGCTTGCCTCAGGAAGACACATTGGCAAAAACAAAAGAAAAACAACGATTGACCGCTGACCGATGAAAGCTCGTCTTGACTTCGCCCGCGATAAAATGTCATGTACCACTGAGTGCCCACGATACGATGTCGTGGACCACTGAGTGACGAAGAGTGCTCTTTTCGGATGAAAAAAGTTGAACTTTGATGAACCGGATCGATTTAAGTAATATTTTGCACGATGTCCGCAAGGAAGAACGAATTTTGTCAAAACGTCACTCAGGTGGCGGTTCAGTGGTGATCTGGGCTGCTGTCGGGTATTATACAAAGTCGATTGTGTTTTTAGACGGTCGTGTTTATTCGACGCGCTACGGGGATTTACTAAAAGAGCAAGTCGGCGCATTTTAAGCTGATGGGAGGGCCAGACTTCGTTTTTACACGATAACGCCCTTATTCACACTGCCAGGCTGATCGGAAGCTGGTTCGACCAACATCACATTGAAGTCCTTCGCTGGCCTGCACTCTCACCTGATCTTAATATGATCCAGAATGTGTGGAGCTGGCTCGAACAATAAGTTTACACCGATAAAAAAACAATTTTCGAGGACTTGGGACGAGCTCTTGCAAAACGTCATCCAAAATTTGTTTAACACTATACCAAACCGCACTTTTGAGGTTATCCGACTTAAAGGGAAGTTCACTGAGTATTAAGTATAGTTGCTGAATGCCGTGAAATTAGCCCAAATGCCGTTAATCCGCTTAATTCATTTGTTAAAACAGGTATCTTGCTAGTAGCCTTATAATTTGTTCGCGGTGTAGATGTGCCAAAAGTGGAAATCTCGTGGTTCAAAGTAATCCGAGACCCCTAAATGTCGATGGAAGTCTTTGTTGTTACTCTGTGAGCATGTATCACTGTGATCTTTACACGATTGATTATAATAAATCCGTGAAATGTAACGAAAAATGGGTGGCCCTATTTTTTTTCAGGGACTGTATATATATATATATATATACTCCCAAAGCACTGCGCGTAATACCCTCGAAACGGAAGAGAACGTTGAAAAAATCTCATGATTTTTACTCGATAATCGCCAAATTACAATCAGGGAGATAGCTGAGAAATTGGACATATTTTATGTATCAGTTGTAATAATCTTGACCGATATTTTCGACGCCAGAAGACTGACAGGAAAGTTCGTTCCAAAAACGTTGAATTTCCAGCAAATTAACGCCCCTCGGAAAATGTCCGAATTGAACCTTCGGGCGGTAGCGGAAGACCCTGAATTGCTTCATGGAGTGATTACAGGAGACGATGTTTACAATGGTTACGTGATCGAGACCAATGCCCAAGCCTCCCAGTCGAGCTTCCAAAGAAACAAACTATTGAAGACATACGGACAGATCAGATCCAAGAACAACGCCTTTTTGACTATTATTTCCGAAACACGCGCAATGAACATCACAACTGAAACGTCACCGCAATGGCCAGCCAGCCAGCCATCCAACCCCAACCTTATCTCAAAGACGATTAACAGCAAACAGCATGCTCAATACCCGTTAACCTAACCTGCTTACGCATGCAACCGGTGTAGACGTAAACGAATAGTAAAAAAGCTGCAAGTTCTGCCAATGCACGCACAAACGTATACAGATACCGCTGCTCGCTTCTGTATTTTTCAATAAAACAACCGAGAGTCTGAGAATCGAGCTATCCATGCTTGCTGACCTCAAAAGCCGATCGAAATATTTTGCATCCTAAACATCAAACTCATGCCCACGCGCCGCCTAACCTGAAAGTTAGATCAGGCGGAAAGTTAGACTAGGCGCAAAATAGGAAAGCTTAAAAGCCACAGTAAGGCCACACCAAGGTTAGTGCATTAACCACAGATCGGGCGGAGGCGGCAATCCACGCGCAGCTCAAGCAATCATAACGGCAAAGACCACGCCGGTCAATTGGGACTTTCAACGAGATGCCTTCAGCACAATTCGCACAAGAGACTTACTTCTGTAGAAAAGCGAACACAAGATTTGAGATTTGTCACCACTGGTCTGGCAAAGCGAGATAGAGTTACCCTCTCACGGTTATCTTTGAACACGGTGGCGTCTATCCACTCCAAGAATAGGACTCTACAGCGAGACCCTTTGGGGGATCTCGCACTGTTTAGCCTCGTCTGGTATCGGGGGGCCCCAGTGGGCGATGAACAATTCCTCAGGCTCTAAATGACACAAGAAAGATTTCCTGGAAAACATGAAATCGTTTCTCAAGACGATGCCAAGTCACAGAAAAGACCACGCCCTTGGAAACATGGTATGGCATTTTCATGGTTCAACAACATATTGCGCAGCACACCTACCAACCTACGCTCGGATTAATTGGGGACGCATGATATGAGTGAATGAAACACATAGCTTTATTCATGAGTACTTGCAAATACACTCGAAAGCATACAGCCTCTGTACTGCATGATACCTTAATTGTAGAAAGATTGGGTGATAGGGTGAATGTTGCGCTGTACGGCGCGACATTAAGAAGGAAGCAAGCTTGCCTAAAATGTATGTCTTGAATGTATAAGAATAACAGGGGTGGCATCAGTCGTCTGCTAACTTCATGTTGATAGCAAAGTACGCCGAGCGGGAGAAAAATGCAAATATGCAGATCATGAAAAAAGCTGCCATTTCGTTTTTTACAAAACATGTAAGCAAGACGGTATGAGTTATTCTGCTCGATTTAGACGCAACTCCCCGTATATATATATAGCATATTTGTGTGTTTCATCGTATTGTAAGCTCATGGTAAATGCAGTAACGTTAATCATTAGTTAGCCCATCTCCACGGGGACGTGTGTCTCTCGGTTACAGGCGGGGGTTATCTGCCAGGCATTCTTCCGGCGCAGGACAAACCTGTTAGCAACCGACTATTCTTTAAGGGGCCGTCTTCCGCAAGACCAATCGCTTTCTTTCCACAAGGGGTGATTTATTCCGCCCGCCAAGTGTTCTCGGCCACTCAATATATTATCTCCTGAAAGGGCCATCGGTCTTCAAGGCATCGGGGATATACCGTCCACTATTCAGACAGCCCAGACAACAGTAGTGCCAGCGATATAGGGTTACCCGCTACCGCTCACGTTCGAGAAGCTAACAAATCTTCAGCCTCAACTAGAACGATTTAGAGTGACAAGCCGTGCGGGTGATAATAGCGAAGAAATTGACTATGTACCTGAGTATTTTACATATCGGTATGTGAAAAAAACTGCCAGCCAATGATGACATTATTAAGTAATATTGTATATATATGCCATATATATATATATATATATATAATCAGCCATGCCACGCAAAAAAAACACAATGTGTACCGTTGACGTTTGTCTCCAGCATATTGTTTCAAGTTGCACACTCAGACTGTAGCCTAGCTTTAACCAATCATTAGGTAGGCATATTTTCCATTTACCCACATGGATAATACGTCCCAATCAAAATACTGCATTCACCCTTAGCAAGTTCGACCGAAACTGGAGCCAGCGTTAGCAGCTTACAGCTATAGTTATGGTGTCTATGTAACAACCGAGATATCTGACCAACGTCCGAGTTTCACCTAATACTTGAAGTAACGTGGAAACCAATAAAGGGAAAACTTCCGCCAATAATAGTAGTAATAATAACACGAATACTTCTCCACTTAACAATTCAGTAGACCGCTAACGACTTGGAATTCTGTCTGAAGTAACACTCAATTTAAGCCGCTAGGCTACAGACGCAGCTGTTTGCGCACCTGTAGAGCACAAACAGTTAGGAACTAACCAGGTATGCAGGTGACTAGACAGCTAGGTAACTAGGTGGGTTTTCTTTCTGAAGCTCGGTCTAGCCGCCTCGGCTAAGTCTACTCTGACTTGGAGAGTTAATATATATATACGTATATATATATATATATATATAGAGAGAGAGAGAGAGATAGAGAGAGAGATTGCGGGGGGAGGGAGAGACGTGAACTAGGTGAAGTAGATGAGGACCTGAACTGCACCATTTGGCTGTTTGGGCAGGTATTCTCTCGCCACGGTTGCAACATTAGCAGCAGCAGCAGCAACAAAAGCAACAACAACAGCCGACAAGAGCCGGCACGTCGCACAGCAACAACAACAACAACAACGGGACACGCAAGCACGCACGCCAATGTGCGTAACATACCACAAAGAACTAAGAAAGTAGCAAGTACGCAGGAGCAGGATGACGAGGAAGACGAGGAGGAGAGGAACCACAACGCGACACAGACGTCGTTGTAGGTCGGACCCACCGCTAAGGAACTTGCGACACGCGCTGCTACAGCCCACCGCTGGCGAAGGCAGCATTTATTGTCTACTACTACTACTACTTTTTTTTTTTTTTTTATATATTAGGGTTTTATTCATATAACCATATTCCAGCGGTACACTACTACTACTACTACTACTACTACTACTACTACTACTACTGCTTCTACTATTACTACAACTACTGCTACCACGATACACTGTCCTGAAGTGTGCAGCCATATGAATGAATGCGTACAGCTGGCGCTGCTGGCACGGCGCCGCTCTCTGTAAACTCCCACTCTTCGTCTGGTGTAGACACGCGACAGATGAAGCCGCCCTACGTCAGACAGGCCAAAACACCGCGCTTCGACGGCGGGCAAACCGACAGACTCACTGTGTGTGTTAAACACAGTAACTGCGACGTCATAGCAAGCAGATCGCTTGCGACGACAATAGACGACAGAAACACAAAAGCAGCGGGAGAAGGGGGTGGTGGGAGAGGAGAAACCCTGGCAGCAACATAGAAAGTACAGAGCTCTCTCTGTACTTTCTATGTTGAGCGCGAGGTATAAAGGATGTATAGAGGCAGTACATACTAGAATAGGGAGAGACAGTATATACTAGAGTAGGGAGAGCACAAATGACCATCATAACAAGCAGGACAAATCACTGTAGACGAACGACACCCTGTACGCTGCACGTACATAAGGCCGCCAGCTGACAATCAATCACCAGCCAATCTAGCAGCGGCCACGCAATCTATATTTCCTCACCACGCCTACAACAGCCTAGTTAACAAGCTTAGGCTGATCGGCTAATAGAACAGGCGATGACCGGCGTCGTCGTTGCCGAAACAGAATGGGTGGGCTTTGCTGCAGCCTGGGGCAGCTGGAGGCGGGAGGTCTTCAGGACCTCCGAACTCCTCCGAGACCAAGTCCGTCAAGTACTCCTGTTTACTGATTCCAGGAGAAGAGGAACAACTAAAGGCATAGAAAACACAAAGGAACGCAGATACAAAACGCTGGCGACAAAGCCAACGCTAAAATACAGTCACACCTCGCGGCGAATGTAAAAGCCACAACAACAACACGTGCGATACGACGCTCTCGACAACTGCGTGCGACGGACGCCCTCGACGACTACTGACTACGAATCGAAGAAGAAAAAAACGCCCTAGGTGTATATTCACGGCTGCTGTTAGGGTGAAAAATGAACCTACTCGCCGTCTATCTGCGATATATATATATATATATATATACCCACACCCTCTCGTCGCATTACAACGATAGCAATAGCCACCGCAAGACAAGCCCAAGCTGAACTGCAGGTGCAACCTACTGCTCCTCCGCCAAAAACAACACTCCTGCTGCAGCTGGTTAGGCTGAAGTTCATAAGGGTTTATACAATTTCAAACAAACGCCGGTGAATTCCCTAGTGTGCCCCGATCTGGCCGAGTACGACCGACGTCCTTGGTTGGTAGAGTAACCGAAAGATTCAGTAGGCACACCGGACCTCATATGATGGGATGTTTTCCTGCGTAAGGCGGAGAAAAGGATGGAGAGAGCTTTAATTTACTAAAAAAAAACAGCCGTCTTCGGGCTTCGGTGGAGCCAAGAAACACTTTCATTAGGACTTCGGCCCTGTCTGGCGATTTGTTTCTGGTCCAACGCGCCATTTAATGGATTTTGCATGGGTTCGGGCAATCGGCGCGCCGGCAGCCACCGTTCTCATAATTTCCAAATTGACCGAGGGATTGCCAATGGAATGCGCTGCTAAGTATCGACCACACAGCTGCCGCTCAAGGTGTTTCGCTCTCGTCTCGAAACACGCTCAGTTCGCGATCTGGTGATGAATCACTTGTTCATTAAAAAAATATATATAAACCATGACAGAAAATGAAACGTTACTGCGTTAGAGCCCTTAGACAGTTGGTCGGGCCCAAAAAAGACAAGCATACGCCGCCGTCACATACACATTTTGTTAACTTGAAAAAAATGCTCCTGAGTCTACAGGCCCATGTATTCCAACGTTCATTCTGTCGTCCAACCCAGCCTTTGTATGTTTTTCAAGATACGCACGCGCATCTTGATAAAAATCTTCATCTCAAATTCAAAGCTCGTCAAAAATCGTCTAAAACGACGCTATGCAGATAGTGTACTGCTGCAGCAGACTATGGCGGCAGAAACCACTACTCGTCTTCAGGGCAACTCTGTATTATAAAAATATATTGAGAACCTTGGCTATCTTACTACATTGGCCAACAACTCTATCAAATGCTTCGCACGGAGCTGCCGAGTGGAGCCGCTACCACTGTCGCTGCAGTTCGGACCACTCTGCTTACGGCTGGGCCTACTACCTACGACTACTAAGCTAACCATTTCATAGCGCTGTTAGGAAAATTCCTCTGCTGCTACAGCAGCAGCGCGAGAGAACGTAATCGTTCATACATCTGGCACGCACACGCGCAAAATGAATCGTTGTTTCTCGCCGTAGAAACGGGAGCTCGGTCCATAAATAAAATAAGACAACAAACAAGACTACAACTACCAGAAAGTAAAAGCAGAGCAAGAGGGAGAAACAGACTCAGGCACACACACAAAGAGAGAGAGAGAGAGAGGGGGGGGGAGCGGCGGGGAGATAGGAGGGGACGAATATAGACCAACTCCACCCAAGCTCAACTGCAATAACAATAACAACAGCAACTACTACTCATAGAGCGAGATCACCTCGGATGTGGCAACAGCAACGACTTATTTGACTTTCCCTCCGCAGTGCGTTTTCTGCACGCAAATCGCACGCAGACATGTGTATGTACATGGTGGATTTGCTTTTTTCCTTGTATGAAGACGCGCATGCAGCATACGCGGCGGCTTGGGTATACACTCGACGCGGATACGCTCGCGCGTACATGGCGCACAACCAGTCTCCTATCATGTATGTACATACATATGTATGTGCTGCACGGGAGCGGCCGCGGCACTCGGCGTGCCAAAGGAGAGACGGGCCAGGAATGTACAGGCCCGGCCACGCTCTGTCAAGAACTTGTAGATTACGCCATTTGTCTTTGTCGAGGGCCAGCCTCCCGCAAACACGCCTACTCTCTCTTTCTTGAACAACGCACAGTATAGTCTAAAGGGGAAGAAAGGAAAAAAAAGGAAAAAGGACAACGCCAGAGTCAGGAGTACAGGCTGAGCTTTGGCCTGCTGCCCTGAGACACGTGAGATCTGCACCCGATAGCCGGCGAACAGATACAGCCGGCAAGCCAGGCACAGACTCATGAAAACGAGACAACATCGATGCAATTTATCTACCGGAGTTGGTGTTTTTCAACCCCGTTAAACAAGGTCGATGTCTTTTCTACTAGAACTGCTCGTTCGTTTTACTTCGCTGTGGGGCGAAGGGGGAACAACCATACTCTGGCTGTATGTAGCGTATGGACACTCTACATGTGGCGAGCAGGCGATCGTGTTCACATTCCTACGTACTCGGCTAGACTAAGTTCAATAGACTAAGTCATTAGATCCGTGTGTACAGTTCACGTACATATTAGTGGCGACGAACATGGGGTGATCGTAACTAGTGCATACGTACGTCAAAGTTCAACTACATATTAGTGGCGAATAGTAGATGAATGGGATCGATCGCCGGCCGCTCAACTCATGTCGCTGAAGTGTATATACCTCCTTCGCCCCGGAATTACTGGGTCACACAAAAAGCACAACAACGAGCCCTTCATTGGCACCTAGACACCCACCCAGCCAGCAAGCATGGTGCCGGGGATCGATCGAATCCAAGTCTACGTATGACATAACGCAGTCGCAGAACGTCAACTATATCTTCAGCACGCCGTCTCACCGACTGACGGCGTCGGTTGTTGGTTCGTTTCTGAGCATCTGGCCGCCGTTACCGCCGTCATAACCATTCACCCCATTAGCATTAGATAGGCTGCGTGTGGGTGTGGGTCTCTC